>BQNB010046894.1:0-43452 GCA_026074375.1 Tanacetum coccineum | reverse complement strand
GGATAAACGTTGATGCCATAACCAAGATTTTGTAGAGGTGACACGAGCAATGAGGCAGATTGGAGAAGCAGAGGCCATTTCATGAAGGTTGATAGTATAAAGGTTTGTTGTACAGTTTTCTTTCAACAAATCAACGCCTTCAAGATTTCTGACAAAGCATGTGTTTCTTCTAAATATGACCTCTAAATCTGAATCACATAACTGACCAACCGAAAACAGGTTGTGCCCCAAGCCCTCAACGTAGTATACCCTGGCAATGAAAATATTTCCCCATTGAAGATCGCCATGACCCAGAATTGCAGCAACATGATCATTTCCAAAGCGAACGGTTCCTAGAAAATTCCAGACAAAATTTATGAGAAGCTTCAGATTCCCGGTCATATGCTTGAAACAACCCGAGTCGACGCACCATAAACAAAATTGGATAACCTGTCAAGAAAAGAAGTGGATTTAGAAACCGTTTGATTGTAGGTTCCTGAGGGTTAGAAGTACATGTATTATCACCTTTGGAGCAGTCATAATGACACTCAGATTCACTGGTTGTAATTATTTTTCTTTTAAGATTAAAGTTTCTACCAGTTGGTAACCACCTAAGGAAAGATCTAGGTTTACCAGGCTTAGGTGAAGCAAGACTTTCTTTGGACCCTACCTTTTTAGGTTTCTGAGTTTTGGCTTATGTTTCTTTTGATTTGCAATATTTGAAACATTTTGCTTTTTTGCATTGGCACGAGAATTCGTGTCATTTACATAATTAAGCACACAGACATCATGATTAGAAGTAACTAAACATTTCTTGCACATAGCACAAACAACTTCAGATTTATCATTCCGAATAGCAAGCTTAATGTTATTACATTTAGATGACATATGTTTCTGATTCTTAGCGAGCAGTAAATTCCTATGGTGTTCTTCTACTACGTCTTCTTTATTCTTGATGCAACTACTCTTAGACGCAGAGGGGACCCTATCATTCTTTGTATTGCTCCTATGTTGTGGCTTTCTGGTCTTAGCATGTGACAACCGTGTCTTGAGCAAGTTAGTCAAACCTTTAGTGTTGACCAATATATCTTTATGTGTTATAATTATGTGTTTATGTGATTCTATGTGAGTTTGATTATCAATCTATGGAGCGTGATCGTCTCATTTTGATTGATTTTATGGTTGATGATGGAGATTTCATTTGGTTCACATTTTGTGACAATGAAATGGTAGTGTGATTTTATGTATACATATTATTTTGTGTAAGTATTACGTATGTACGTATCTAATTATTAGTGATAATGGAAAGGAATGGCGTATTGCATGCAATGCTACGTTAATAGTTGGATGAGTTTGTGTTAAGCGGATTTTGGGAAATGTATCATGTTGGAAATAAGTGAAGTGAGTGAAATTTGGATAGTTAGAGTAGACTTTCTAAATATAGAAAGTGAAAGGTGAAATGAAAAGTTATTTTTAGAAAGTTAGTAAGTAGCGTTTATGTAAAAAGGTTTACCCAAATTAGCTTAGGTTTTTATGAAAACTTAAGGTAATGAAGATAATTAGTAAATTAATAATTATATATATATATATATATATATATCTATACTATTATATAAAGCATTTACAATGTGGGTCCCATCAAAAATTAAGATAAGGAGGTGCAATCTTGACCATCCATCTTATTTTAGAAAATCACATCATAGAGTGACATGTGTCACTTCTTAATTAAAAAATCACTTTTATTTTCAATTTGACATATCTTTTTATCTATTTATTTTTTTTATGATCTAATTTCACCGTATTTTCTAAAATTCCGTGATCTTTAATTCAACATCCATTTTGATATATTTTTATAAATTTTTAGCTTTTCACATTTTTAGTGGGTTTATTTTGAATTTTTTAACAACTTTAACTTTAATTTGAATACAAACTTGATTCGTAAAAGATATATATACTTTTGGAGACAATGTTTGATGGGCAAGAGAGTGTGTGAGTCTTTATACAAGCAAGAATGATGTTAATATGATGTTGCGAGAAAGCTACGGAAAACCAAACAAACGAATTCTCTAAGCGGGTAGGAATTGCGGAGCGAGTTGAGTTAACAATTTTTATCGCCGCCGCTATGCGCGGGTATCCAACTAGTATATAGAAAGAAGCCTAGGCAATCAACCATGGACAGAGAGTTTTGCTGTTGTTATAAGAACGAGTACAAAGTTGTCCGTGCGTTGCGGCAGATGCACTTTTGACTTACTTTTCGTATTTTGCGTTTGCCGAAAATGTATTATGTTAGTTCTATGAAAACACTGAAGTTTCGAAAATGTATTCCAGAAAGAGATGCAACCAAAAAAAATTGTAACGTCGAATTATATACTATATACAATCGGCAAACGCCCCGGCCCGCAAAGTATTTAATGCGACCCGCCTTTTTGACCCGAAAATTTAATGCGCCCCTTTTTTTTCTTTTTTTTTTTTCTTTTTTTTCTTTTTTTTCCTTTATTTTTATTGTCCACGTTTCTTTTTTGGGATGTCCCAATTTAATTGTCCACTACTAAAAATAGATAGGGAAGTATGATAAAGTTTACTATATTACCCTTGTTTGGAATTATTATTACAAACTTTAAAGAAGGCTTTAATTAATTAGCTAAGGGTAAAATTGTCTTTCTGTCAAAAAGTAAGAAAGAGAAAGCAGTAATAAATGCACTTTTATTAAACTGTGTGTTTTTTGTTGGGGGACAATAATTTTGGGATGGAGGGAGTATATACTTTCGGAGAGAGTGTTGTCTTTTTACATGCGAGAATGATGATATTAATATGGTGTTGCGGGAAAGTTACGAGAAACCCCAACGAACACATACATTTGTGAAACGAAATTACTAAGCGGGTAGGAAATTACGTAAAAAGTTGAGTTAGTAAATTTTTTATTGTCGCCGCTATGCGCGGGTAACCAACAAGTAATAATTAGAGGCAGATGCGGTTACATTGCTGAAGCGGATCCGGAAGTTCTCCATGGCTCAGGACATTGGGGCACGTGCTGCTGTTCATATATTTAATAGGATCAGTTTCGCTATTGCTAAAGGAGTGGGGGCCCAGATAGTATCTCGGCTCCCCTCTAATTTATTGTAAATCTCTCTTGAGTTCTTAATAAAGTGATTTATTATAAATAATAATAATAATAATAATAATAATAATAATAATAATAATAATAATAATAATGAAAGGATGGGTATTTTAGTAATTTAACTACATCAAGATGAGGGCACTTTAGTTATTTTATATCATTTAACTGGTCAAACTAACAGTCAACGCGGATTTGGACCAAAGGTGGAACGAAACTATGTGTTTATTATGTGTTTTGGACCAAAAACAAATTTTTTTTTGAATTTTGGACCAAAAGTAAAAAACGCACCAAACCACAAGGACAAAAAAATGACTTATCTCTATAATAATGTAATGTTTATTTAACACTACAGCATCAGTCTCACAGTCTTCCCAATTGATCTGCGGTGAGGGAGTAAAGATACAATTGAAATGCTCCAAAAAATTAAGTGGTAGGGTGTTTGTTTCGCTTATACGTAAGGCCTTGTGAGCCTTATTTGATTTCGGCTTATATAACGTAGGTTTCAATTTTTCGGCTTATTTTGATACTTGTGGCCTTATATAAGATTATTATGATATGATAAACTTATATAATCTCATAAATCTCAAAACAAGCCAGGAAATTGAGGCGTATGTTATATAAACCGAAATCAAATAAACTAATAGACCTACATATAAGCCGAAACAAACACCATGTAACACCCCAAAATCTGGGTAGCAGCGGAATGTTGAATATCCGAGGGCGTTACTTCATAGATCAATAGCACAAGATATGAGAACGACCAATAACGTGTCATTTTAAAAAGATACATTGGATTAACAAAATGCTAATCCATTAACATAACACATGCTTTAAATTGTTCGACAATATAAGTAAAGATTTTGGTTTATAACAAATGTTCCCAAAATGTAATACGCCCAAATCTTTAGTACTGACTCTTTCCAAAGAGTGACCCCCAATGTATCTGAGCACCCCGTGCCTTATTGACCTGAGAAAACATGCTTAAAATATCAACATAAAGTTGGTGAATTCATAGGTTTATGTAAATCAATAGTAGGACTGCAAGATTTCCAAGTGTATGATTATGCAACGAATGCAAATATCATAAAAAGTAATTACGTTTTCCTAAGCTCATGACACTGAAGCTCGACATGTATGAATGCAATATATTGCCAATGAATGCCCGTGAATGATGTTCTAACCCGCAATATCCTAAATCCGACATGGTATACGTTCGTTCCCGGTGATAGCTAATCACCCGAACGGGGGTTGTCAATCCCAAATAGATCTATCTATAACATTCGCGCTCACAATCCAGTAATTGACAGTTCATGATAAAGGGCTCAGTGGGTTATCGCTACTTAGGCAAACACGTAATCATTGTATAAAATGTACACTTGCGTCCAATTTGTAAAACAAGCATGTTCTCACCCCAAAGATGTAAATCATTTAAATAATTGTAAAACATGGGGCTATGAACTCACCTTAGTAAATAGTCCTCTGAAAATGATAATAGATATCCAAGTATGAATCACACCGTCAAATACCTAAGTAAATACGGCCAGTCTTAGTCTACAAATTTAGGCTAAAGACTCAATGTATAAACTACAATAAATTGCTAGTTTATATATACTGTTATCACTTGTGTGGTGGTGCACATGTTTTATGTATTTATATTCACTTGATGGCTCTTGGGAAGGTATACGATCTCACACGTTCTAGTATATACGTATAGATGTTATTAATAAATATTCGTATTTATTAAATCGTAGGTTAACTTGTATATTATTCGAATGTAATTCGTCTGATATGATAAGTGTTTATGAAATCACTTTTGTTTATAAAATACCCTTAGGTTTTCTATAATTACAAAACAGTCCCTCTAGTTTATGAAAATGTAACATTTACACTTTAGACCCTTAAGTTTTCACTTGTACATGTTTAGTCCTCCAACTTTACAAAGTTTACACTTTAGGTCCTTATATGACCCATAAATCCCTAAAGTTTCAGAAGTAACCAAAACAGTCCCTTAAGTTCTAAAACAGTGTATTGATAGTTTTAAACCTTTAAGTTTCAAAATTGACACTTTTAGTCCCTTAACTTGTAAAAATCGCATTTTAACTCCAAGTAAGTTCTAACAAGTGGCATTATGTTTCATTAAGTTCCAATAAGTCATATAAGCTGTTGTCAGCCCATAAATAAGCTCGGATGAGCTTATTTTTGGCTTATCAAGCTTATTGGGCCTTATTGGACCCGTTAAGGTCCAATAAGCCATTTGAAGGTCCAATTGGGATTTTAAAAGCACAAACGCCTTCATTAAGCTTATTTAAGATCGTTAAGTTGAAAATAAGTTTGGTAGAGCTTATTGGAGCTTATTCGAGCTTATTGGGCTTGTGAGCCCAATAACTCAAACCCGAAATATATTTAAAAGGTTTCATTAGTGTTTTAACTTATTTCTTAGACTTATTAAGCACAATGGGGTCTGTTTGCTTGGTCAGCTTATCCAATAAGCTAATAAGCTCGCTATTAGGCTTCTTGGGCCCAATAGGAACCCGAATAAGGTTTCTAATGGTTAGACTTGGTCCATTAAGGTCCATTAGCTATATTTAGGTCCATTAAGCTCATCAAAGCTGTATAAGCTTACCAATAAGCTGTTTGAGCTTATTGTAGCTTGTTAGCTCTTGTTGGGCTCGGTCGTGGGCTAGTAAGCTCGATAAGGGTTCAGCTTGGTTTCTAGGTTGTGTCTAGGTTCGTGTTAATTTCAATAAGCATCCTTAGTCCCTAATAAGCTCGTAGAGCTTATTAAATAAGTTGTGTCTCTTAGGAAACCACCTGTTGGGCTTCCATAGTGGCTGTTGGGCCCCAAGTGACCCGAATATACTCCCTTGGCTTAATAATTTGGTTCTAGGGCTCTAACCATTTCGTTAAGCCCTCGTTAACGTTTATTAATCATTATTTAACACATGCATTCGTTTAAATAGTTATCATACACGTTCCCAAGCCAAGTGGTCTCGTTTTCATCAAATGTTTACGTATAGGATTTGCGTGGTCAAGTAAAACGAACCCATGATCACCATGGTCCTTATTCGTGTATTTTCAAATGATTGTTTAGCCTTAGCTCGATGCTTAATCATGTTTTATTCGTTGTTATCACCACACAAGGTCTTATACGTTTAATATGGGTGCGTGAACCATGCATGGGTCGAGCCAAGCATGTTCTTGTCCACGTACTTTGCTCAACCAAGTTTCACGTGACTTATTAACTAAATTATGAAAGTAACAAATGGAAAAATGACATGAGGAGTTTAGTCGTGACTTACAAAGGGTCCTAGAGTCTTAAGGAGTGTCGTGTAGATAACCCAACACGTTTATATTCACACGCGTATAACCCTAAGCTCCAAGGCTTGTATACCCAAATCCTTAGTTCGTGTTTCCCTCTTCACACCCTTATACTCGATCTTAAATGCACCTTGTGTCCTTGAAATTGAAATGTGGGTCGTGTATGGTTCGGTTTTGATGTAAGCCGAATGAGATAGGGTGAAATGAAGAGGTTTATCTTAGTGAGAGAGTTTGAGAGTTTAGAAATGTATTAAGTGTAGTTGTAAGTGTGTATTTATAGGCAAATGAGCTAGTTAGCTCCTCTTGGTCCTAAACCAACTACAAACGAGCTAGGAGGGGCGGTTTAGAGGTTTCTAGTTAATCACTCATGGTTTTATGCTAAACCACTCAAGTACTACTCTTAATTGCTCAATATTTGTACAAGATATGCTTAGATACTTGAAATCTTATGATTTGTGTGTATATACATGCATTAGCCGGGTATGGGAGGGAAAAAGAGAGACTAAATGGTTTTTAACCATTGTGTAAATGTTAGTTAGGGGACACTAAGTACTAGTTTTAATTACTAGGAGATGTACATGTACTTAGGGATCAATATGAGATTTTCTAGTTAGCTAACACACAAAGGACGAATTTTATGTGGGTTTATCTTACCCATATTCGGCCTTGGTGGTTTATTAACACAATAATTATACAATTTTATGTTTGAGGATTAAAAGTGGGTATTGGTTTGAGTCTAGGCAAGTCTAGGTATTTCCGGGGTGTGTCCAAATGTATTTTTATTGCGAAACGTAATCCTTTTACGTGACCAATAAAAATAAACTACGCAAAGTTAATAATTATCGTCTTAATAATTATATATTACTTGATGGATGTAAACCTTAATTTTTTTGATGACCGTTTACATTAAATGATTATTTCTAGTCTACGCGGTTTATCTTAAAAGTTAATTTAAAAGTAAACGCGTATCGGACCAAAATAAATAGTGACAAATAATAGGATTCGTAAAATGACCTGAAATTGGGAAATGTTACACCTGGTATGACAAGTTTTCCTCATTCTTAATCGAACACCATTTCACAAAAGGTATTGTCAAACCGACATTGTTTACAAGAAGACACGGGGATGACATTTTATTAATTCAAATCTATGTCGATGACATAATTTTTGGGTCAACTAAACTAGTATTTTCAACAAGATTTGCAAAACTAATGAAAGCTAATTTTGAAATGTCAATGATAGGTGAAATGAAGTTCTTTCTTGGACTTCAGGTTCATCAATCGCCCCGAGGAATCTTTATATGTCAGTCATAATATACTATTGATCTTCTTAAAAAACATGGGATGGAAAAATGTGATACCATTAGCAACCAATGACTACTACTAAACTAGATGTAGATTTACAAGGAACCCAAGTTGATCAAACTAAATATCGTAGTATGTTATGGGGACTAATGTATCTCACTGCTAGTCGACCAGACATTGCCTTTGCGATATTTGTATGTGCGCGTTATCAGGCACGCCCAACTGAAAAACACCTCAAAGAGGTCAAAGTGATCTTTCGATATCTTAGACGAACCATTAACATGGGTTTATGGTAGTCGAAGGATTCTGGGTTTGAACTAATTGCATATTCAGACGCAGACCATGCAAGGTGTAATGATGATTGCAAAAGCACATCCGGAGGCATTCAATTTCTAGGAGATAAGCTAGTGAGTTGGTCGTCAAAAAAGAAAGATTGTACAGCCATGTCAAGTACGGAAGCTGAGTACGTATCCTTATCTGCATGCTATGCTCAAGTCATTTGGATGAGAACGCAACTGCTAGACTATGAATTTTGTTACAACAAGATTCCAATGTACTGTGACTCTAAGAGTGCAATTGCCATATCTTGAAATCCGGTACAACACTCACGTACATACAAAACACATTACTTCCGTTTATCATTTTATCAAGGAGATGGTTGAAAAGGTGACCATTGAACTTTTCTTTATATCGTGACGAATAACCAACTTGCTGATCTTTTTACAAAATCCTTTCCAAAAGAAAGGTTTGAGTATTTAGTTCACAGGATTGGTATGCGATGTATGACTCCAACTCAGTTGAAACGTCTGGCAAAGTTATCTTCTTGAATGCAAGATCATACATCAAAACAACTTGTACATATTTTTCAAAAACAAAATACAAAATTGAAAAATTTCAAAAACAAAATACAAAATTGAAAATTTTCAAAAACAAGAAAAATATTTTTTATATTTCTTCAAAATCTAAAAAATTTAAAAAATACAAAAACACAAAAATATAACTTACAGATACAAACACATATCTTCTTTAGTTTTATCAGTTCTCATGATATTTTATTTCCAAAAGTGGGTTCTTTAAAATGCTAAACAAGGTATCATGACTGATGGGTAGCAATCATTTAGAAAATGATCTTTCACTGCTAAAATATGTGGGTTGTAATCAAAATCCATTCACAAACAAAGGATTTCTTTTAAAACATCTTTCAAAATTCATCAAGTTTGAAAAATTCAAGTGTGCAAAATTGCAAAAAATAACAATCTCTTGAATAAGTTCTTTAATTAGACATTTATTCGAGGGAGAGTTATGAAATTCTTAATTTACAAACTTCTTTCGAAGAATGTTTCAAAAACTGCAAAATAACTAACTTTCAAATAAAGTTCTTTAATCAGATATTTTATTGAGGGGGAGTTATAAATTTTTCAGTCAAATCATCATCAGAAAAAAAATTGTTCTCAAAAGGCAAAATAACTTCGTTTCGAACAAATTTTTTTTATCAAAAAGAAAATTTTCAAAAGTGGATAATTGTTCGAGGGGGGGGGTTATGAAATTTTTTCAGTAAAAAACGGAACTTAACTGCAAAATAATTCAAAAAGGTTTGTTGTGAAAAAAGTGGTCTAACTCCAAAGGAGAGTTATGAAATTTTTGGATAATTAATGTATACAAAAGTAATTTTGAGGATTTAAATGAAAAAAATGAAAAAATCAACTTTCGTATGGGTGTTTAATGTTTACGAAAGAAACTTGAGGGTCTGAAATGACAAGTTCAAAAAGATAACTTTCGTAGGGTTAAAATAGCTTACGTAAGGAAACTTGGAGGACTAAAAATGTCAAAAGTGGAAAGTCATTTTCGGAAGTATAAATACAACAGTTTCATACGCAATCTTATCACTATCGTAAATTGATAAAAAAAGGTTTCATAAATTCTCTGATTAAGTTGAGCTTTCGTAACAAGAAACACGATCCAAATTGTTTTATTGGTTATCTGTGATAGCAAAACGTAAGATAACGTGTCCTATTTGTATTATTTGTGCTTAATTGTTGATATTAATTGATTGAAATAGGTTTCGTTTAGATCTAGGGTTTCGTAAATATGCAAAGTGATTTTTTTTAAAAAAATCAGTAAAAAAAATTTTGGGAAAAAAAAATAATTTTCAGAGCCAAATGTTAATATAGGCCTTGTGACATATGATTGTGATTGATTGATCACTAAAATATCATTTTGGGTATTTAAATCACTTAGGTTTTCGTTAAATGATAGGTTTTGTAACTTTGGAAAATTACTTTTGGACATAAGCACAAGCTTAAACTGTTAATAAGATTATAAAGAACCTGAAAAACAAGTCAAAATCATTCAGGATATCATTTTCAATTGGTAAAAATATTTACGAAAGTAATTATTTCAAGTTTTGATTTCGTAAAAGCTTATCAAAGGGTTTCATGAACATTAACGGTGCCAAATCGTCTTTCGTTAAATGCTATTTTAGCTAATAAATGTTTCCTAGAACAATGGAGCTTTTAAGATTGGGTAATCGTACAATGTTTATTAATAGGGCCAAAATTTTAACGGATACACAGTTGGCTTACTTGTTAAACAAAATGAGCATCTTACAGAAAAAAATGATAAATAATGTTAAATACTTATATTTTATATCGTTGAAAATCAAATGGTGAAGAATGTGTTCCGGTTTCGAAACCGTTTCCCTAATTTAACAATGATGAGGGATTGCGCAATCTTCTGACCATCCAAAATATCGAACATAAGATTAGGTATTGCAAAACAAAATTTTTCATTCAAGCGAATCAATGATTTAAAAAAAATAACATGAAGTGAGAATACAAAGAGCTTCAACTCCTGAGATCATAAAGTTTTCTCATGTTTTATCAAAGGGAAAATTAAAGTTTTTAGAAAAAAGTTTGTTTTAAAAACCCGTTAAAAATGATTTTATGACTAACTAATGTTTATAATATGGGTAAATGTTTTAAGACCATGTAATGGTTTCGGCCATTTTTTGCATTGAACAAAATAAGGAGTTGGTGTGCTAAGGACATCCAATTTATTCATTAGAATTGGTTGTATAAACACGTTACAGACATCTTTGGAAAACTCGTGTTTTGGAAAACTTATCTCAATTTCTAATCAAAAAGTCGTATCATTGTGTCAGAAAGTGATACTCTTTCACTAAAAGTTTTTAAGAATATAAATTTATACTCTTGGATTTATTAAAAATGGTTGTCACAAACTTGTGTTTTTGCCAAATTGGTATTTTCAAAATCAGAGTATATCTTTATTATTCTTGAAAGAGTATCATTTCACAAATATTTTTTGGTGAGAAAACTCAGAATAGAAAGAGAGATAAAATCCATACGCGAAAAAGCAAATCAAAGTATGCTCAAAAAAGAAATGCCATAGCATACAAAATGAGACTAAAAGAAAAAGACGAATAAAGCGTATGACATGTGCCCGAAAAAGCAAGAATTGGAACATGAGAAAGAAAATGATCAGAATATGCTCAAAAACAATTGCCAAAGCATATAAAAATAGACAGAGTGGAAAGAGACAAAATGTTATATAAATGTGTATTACATAAACTTTATCTTATTTCACTAAATCACTTCATGTCATTATACAGTATTCCACATGGCTCAACAAGTAATTCGTGCTGCTCAACTTGTTCCAAGAGTTCATACAATCGGGAGATGCAACAATTACGCGGTGCTGCACAGTATTCCATGCTCTCCTGAATGCAAGATCGTTTGGCAAATTTTACTTGATCACCCACTAAGCTATGATTTAACTGCCACTGCTGATGTCCCTGCTGTGTACTTACAACAATTCTGGAGGACGGTTAGCAAAGTACCTGGTCCAAAAGACACGATCAAGTTTATGCTGAATAATCAAGAATTTATCTACACGGTGGATATGTTCCGAGACATTCTTCATTTGCCAGTGGAAACTCCTGATAATCCATTTGTCGCACCAGTCACCATTGAAACTATTAAAACTTTCATGAATAGGGTTGGCTATCAAGGTGTGGTTGATAAAGTGAGCGCTTTCTACATGAAGAATCTAGCTCAACCATGGAAAACAATGTTCAAGGTGTTCAACCGCTGCTTAACCACAAGAACATCTGGACACGATCAAACAAAGATCAACATTCTACAATTGTTTCATGCCGTGATCAACCGAACAAATGTTGATTATGCTACTCTTCTATGGTGGGATTTCATGAATAATGTGATACAAAAAAGAAGGAATCCAGTATCCTCGATTCATCAAGATAATAATTGCTGATTTAATGGAGAAATTCCCAAACATTCCTAAAAGGATTGAAGAAGATTATCATTCTATCAAGGATGATATTCCATTGGTTAGTGTGTACACTACTAGGGATGTGCATGTACGAGGGATGCTGATTCCGGATGCGTTTCTAACTAAGGATATCCGTGCCACTGCTGACTTTAAGGAGTATGAGACGGTGTTTATGAATGTAGATGTTCCAATGAATCAACCGTAACCGGTTGTTTTTACCCAAGGAACGCATAGGTCTACACCTAGAGCCCATAGGACATCTACCCTTACTGCTAGTCCTCAAGGGAAGAAGAGGAAGCAGATTGCTGGAGAATCAAGTTCACCAAGGAAAGCACACAAAGTAACCATCAAAAGAAAGAAATTGAGTACAACTTCAATTCCACCTCTAGGAGATGACAGAGAGAAAGAGAGATGAAGTGGCTGAAGCAACTGTTTTAAGTCTTACATTACACAAGACTGCTTTAGCTGCTGAAGCTCAGGAAAATATTGCTAAAGTACAAGAGAAACTGGATGAGGAGGATATTGACAAGATGTTTAATGATGATGACGATGAAGAATCATATGCAAGTGAGTTTGTTGATTCAGTTCTTAATGATGATGTTGATGATTCCGGTACTAGGTTAGAGCCCGGGAGTCATAAGGAAAATCCAGAAAATGTTGATGATGATGATATAGAGATGGAGAAAGAGAAGAAAGATGATGTTGAGATTGAAAAAGAGAAGAAAGATGAAGAGATTGAAAAAGAAAAGATCGATGATCATGTTGAGACAACGGATGAGGTTGTTAAGGAGAAAGAAATTATTGATGATGTGACAGGTAGTATGGAGATTAGGAAAGAGCAGAAGCAGACACCAATTCCCTTACCAACTAGATCCCCAAGGAATGTTTCATATTCTGATAAAACAGTTTCAGAGGAATTGACAGATAACGTATCACCAACAACTGCTACTACATCCAAAGTTTCATCCACAATAACACGCAAGCAAAGATCTATTTCTTTCATATCAAAGACTCTACCAGGAAGTATTGCTGGCATGTGCAGACGACGTGGTTTAATTCGGTCTCATATCAAAAATAAATTCATAACTCACGAGTTCTTTATAAGAAAGATTCGAGAAGTTCTTGATCATTGCAACAAGGTTGTTCCTGACACGACATTTGAAAAAACAAAAAAGATGATCACAAAAGAGATGTCACGTGTAACGACCCACTCCGGAAAGGAGGCCGAAACGTCATAATCATGGTGTCATATCAAAGCATAATAAAGGCATAAAGTCATAAATGATAGCAGCTTCTAATTATAGTAAGTTTCCAAAAATAGACTTTCCTTAATTAACTTTCCATAATTGATAACTTCCTGATTTAATAAGTTTCCATAATTAACTTCCCAAAAATAGACTTTCTAAAAATAGCAGGTTTCTATAAATAGCAGGTTTCTATAAATAGCAGGTTTACATAAATAATATCAAAATGACATTTTCTACCCCCCAACTTATTTTTCTCAGATCATAACAAATATAATAACATGCTTAAATCAGACCCCAAAGTTTCAGAAATTACAAAACACCCCCTTATACTTTTAAAACTCAAATCGGGTAACAAATAAGTGCACAAAACCCTAATTAACATTTTCCCCAATAATTACACAATTTTTATACATTCATTAGCATGTATTGGACCTGGGAAAAATATAAAAACCCTAACCCTAATTCGTTTTCCAATTATTTGCTTCCTTTTCTCTTTATTTCGCAAATCGGCAAAGTTATTAAATCCCAAATAATTATTTCAGTTCTAAAAATTATTTAGCATTTTATCTGACTTATACATGATATATACAAGCTGAGAAAAATATAAAATCGTTGGTAATAATTATTTAAATGCCGATTTCATTTCTTGCTAAAAATTAGGGTTTAGAACATGATTAACCTAAATCGACCCCTAGATCATGCATAATAATTTTTCTCATGAACATACTGAATTAACATGATGAAACTTGAGTTATAAAAATACCTTTGATAATTTTTGATGATTTTATGAATTTATGAAGGATTTTCGAGTCAATTGAGTACCATAATCAAACACAACCTTAAACCAATGAACCAATCAATTTTCTAGCTTCCCTTGATCTCCAAGAAACACTAGAAAATAGTTCCTTGATGGTGAAATTTTGGATGCCTCCTCTTTTGATTTTTCTTTGTGCCGATTTAGTGTTTTTAGGGTTTTGCAAAATAAAATTGATAAGATAAATATAGGAGACCTATATTCTAATAAGTGGCCGAAATTTTTGATGTTTTAAAAAATAGAAATCAGATTTTATAGATTATCAAATTTATTTTGCTATTATCTTTACTTATTTACTTTAATATTTATTATAATTCATATATAATTAATGTATATAATTGGGATACATATTATAATACATAAAGTATTTATTTTTTGGTATAACATAATGTATATTTATTCTGTACATAAATTTCATAATTGTTACTTATTGGCATTTTCATAAATTTATAGATGAAATGAATTTATTTAGCTTTTATGCATTTTTGTTTCATTAGGGGCTTTTGGTCATTTTACTCTTATGGGGATTTTTAGGTTTTACAACTCTCCCCCCCTAAAAGAAAATTCATCCTCGAATTAGAAACATGATACGACTGAAAAGAAACATTACCCGATCATGGAAGAAAATGAGGATAAGAAGTCGTATAGATCCTCGGTCTCCCAAGTGGCCTTCCGTTCTGGTTGATTCCTCCAAAGGATTTTGACAAAAGGAATCGTCTTGTTCCTCATGACTCTGTCCTGACGGTCTAGAATAGACTCAGGCTCTTCCGTATAAGATAAATCCTCACGGATCTGATCGAATGGATAAGAGACAACGTGAAGAGGATGATACTTGTAACCTCTTGAGTAATGATACATGAAACAACATTGGACATGAGATAGCTGAGGAGGTAAAGCCAATCGATAGGAAACTCACCAACGCGATACAAGAATCTCATAAACGGTCCTATGAACGAGGACTAAGCTTGCCCTTGATACCAAAACGCATGACTCCACGTGTAGGTGATACTTCAAGAAAACATTGTTCAACGGCTGGAACTCTAGCGCTCTGCGATGCTGTCGGCGAAACTCTTTGACGAGTCTGCGACTTCCTTAAGCTTTTCCTGGCGACACGACCTTTTCATTGTCACTCATCTCTCCGGACCTCAGAATACGTTCACCGAACTGGTCCCAACTAATAGGAGCACGGACATTTCCTACCATACAACATCTCGAAAGGAGCGCATTTAAATGCTCGCATGCCAACTGTTATTGTAGGCAATACTCACTAGACATATATAAGTCAATCAATTTCCTGCAATTCTAAAGCACTGAAGTAACATTTCTCTATGTTTGAATCGTACGCTCCGATGTCCGTCGGTCTCAAGATGAAAAGCTGTACTAAACTTGAATTCCTGGTTCCCAAGCGTTTTGTAAACCTTTCCAGAAACGAGACGTGAAAGTGGAATCTCTATCTGACAGATCGCTGATAGAGGCCGTGTAATAGAACAATTTCTCTGTTGGTAACATTTTGCTAATTTACTAAGGTAATCCTTACGGATAGGAAGAAATGTGCCGATTTAGTCAAGCGATCTACAACAACCCAGATAGCATCGTGCTTCCTCTGAGTCTGTGGTAACCCGGTAACAAAATCCATGGATATTTCGTCCCACTTCCAAACAGGAATCTCTAACGGTTGCAATAGCCCACTTGCACGTTGGTGTTCAATCTTAACCTGCTGACATGTTAAACACTTTGACACAAAGTAGCACATAGCGCTCTACGCACCTCCACCAAAAGTGGTTTACTTGAAGATCGTGGTACATCTTCGTCGAATTCTGGATGAATAGAATGGAGAAACTATGAGACTCAGTCATCAAAGGCTTCTCGAATTGTAGGATCCTTCTGGTACGCATAATTTAGTTACCTTTCCATAAACATGCCATCGTCATAACACGAAACTCTATCTGCTGATCAATATTCTGAATAATTGGCTTTCCAGATTTTCTCCGTCATCCTTTGAGCTGCCTTAATCTGAGAAATTAGGTAGGCTCAACCCTCAGAACTAGCCCAGAAACCGATTCTGTCTCGAACAATAAGCGATATCAAACGCTCAGGCACGAATAATCTCTTCTTCCACCTTGATACCAGCTATCATACCCGCTCTTACACAAAGCATCAGCCACTTAATGTGCTTTACCCGGATGGTACTGTATGTTGGTGTCATAATCCTTTCAACATAACTCCAACATCCGGGCCTTGTCTCATATTCAATTCTCGCTGAGTGAAAATATATTTGAGACTCTTCATGATCGGTAAAAAATAGACTAATGATTTCACCTTAAAGAATTAATGTCTCCAAAATTTTGAGAGTGAAGATAACGGCTGCTAATCCAGATCATGGAGTAGATAGTTCACCTCATAGGCTTTAGTTGTCGATGAGGCATATGCAATCATTTCCTTGCTGCATGGTACACAACCAGACCTTTCTTAGAAGCATACTGTAAATCTGGAATTCCACCAGAACCAGATGGGAGAGTAGATATGCGAGGAAACCAAACGTTGCTTAACTCTTCAAAGCTCTTTTCTCAGCTCTTCGTTCATACAAACTTCTCACCCTTTCGCTTAAGTTAGTGTAAGGTTGTAAGGTTAATCGTGACGAAACCCTTACGAAATCTGTGGTAATAAACCCTGCTAATCCCCCCCAAGAAAACTCCGTACTTGGGCAACTTCCTGTTTTTAGCAACTTTCTATTTTTAGTAACTTTCTTTCTATTTTTAGTAACTTTCTATTATTAGCATGATTCCTTGATTAGTACGTTCCATGATTAACATATTCCATGATTAATATATTTCATGATTAGTATTCTTGTTATATTGGGTACTTTCCAAAAATAGCAGCTTCTAATTATAGTAAGTTTCCGAACATAGACTTTCCTTAATTAACTTTCCATAAATGATAACTTTCCTGATTTAATAAGTTTCCATAATTAAACTTCCCAAAAATAGACTTTCTAAAAATAGCAGGTTTCTATAAATAGCAGGTTTCTATAAATAGCAGGTTTCTATAAATAGCAGGTTTCCATAAATAGCATGTTTCTATAATTAGCAGGTTTCTATTTCTGTATTTACAATCCAAATCCTTGATCTTACATAATTTACGTAATTAGTCCTTTTAGTTATTACTTTAATTAAACATGATCTTTAATTATCCATTTTTGCAAAACAAGCCCTTATAATATCAAATATGGTATTTTCATACTTAATACTTTAATTACTGATCATACCTTGTACTTTTCATAATTTACACTTTTAGTCCCTCAGTTTTAAATACAATTCGAATTATATATATATTATATATAATTAATCATGTTTAACCCATAACAATTATCAAATGACAATTTATACCCTTCTACTTATTTTCGACCCTAATGGACACTTGCATGTGGAACCCGACGTATACACAAGTTGAATACGCGGCATATTGTCACTAGGGCCTTCGAACAACCGTGTAAGTGGCTAAGGGAAGCAACGGGCCATGATGGACTCGTGTAAAGTCCAAGGGTACTCGGCCCGGGCCCAACAGGCCCAACAAGCCTCGGGTAATAAGTTGGCAGCTCGTAAATAAGCTCTACGAGCTTATTTAAGGGCTAAGGGTGCTTATTGTTTTCTCTTGAAGCCGAAATTACCTATAGGAAACTAGCCGAGCCCTTAATGGACTCGTAGCTTATCACCGTGAGCCCAACGCGAGCCCATGAGCTATAATAAGCTTAAACAGCTTATTTCTGAGCTTACGCGGCTCAATGAGCTTAATATGAACCTAAGAACCTTAATGGACCCTTGGCATGCTTCGTTAAGCCCAACGGACCTAAGAGGGCCATCTAGCCCATTACCGAGTCCACGAAATAAGCCATACTCCACGAATAAGCTCCCACAGCCTATTCGAAAGCTTAAACAGCCTACAAGCCTTCTAAAAATCCTAGGAAGGTCATTGGACCCAAAAGAATTGAGTCCGAACCTCTAAAGCCCTTATCGGGCCTTAACGGGCCCAAGCCGGCCCAATAAGAAGCTTATCAGCTTATTTTGAATAAGCTGGAAAGTGACACAGATTATTGGGGCTTAATTCAAGTTAAAAATGATCTAGTAAAAGCCTAAAGACCCTAAAAGGTATATCGGGCCAAGCTATTGGGCTTACGGGCCCAATAAGCTCGAAATAAGCCATAATAAGCTCCCCGAGCTTATTTTAAAGCTAAACCGACCCACATGAGCTTATTGGAAACATTTAGACTTGTTAATACTATAACGGGCCTCTAGAAAGCTAAACGGACCTTAACGGGCCCAATAAGGCCCGTTAAGCCAAAAATAAGCTCGAATAGCTTATTTTTAAGCCGAACAACTTTTATGATCTATTTTAAGGATAAAAAGCAATTTAAAACTATTTTAAACCTTTTTCGTGGTCAAAATATGAAAACCGAAAGTAGAGGGACTAATTTTGCCCTTTTCGAAACTTGAATAAAATGTTAAAGTCGTATGTTGAAAACTCATGAGCTATAAGGACGAATTTCGTAAATATCTAAACGGTAAGGACTCAAATTGAACCTTTAAGTTAAATTCGAAAACTATAATACATATAAGGGACATTATGTCACATCACCGATAAACTAAGGTAAATAAGGGGTAGAGTTGTGAAACTATTGAAAATAAATGATAAGTTTTAATAAATATTAAAACTTGGAGGTTCACTTGTAAATAAATAAAAACTATAAAACGAAGGGACTAAAACCGTAAATCTAAGAAACTTATGATTTACTTTGATAAAACAAAAGTCTTGGTTTATAAACTTAAGTGAGTACAAACGGAATATATATATACTAAAATATATACGTTTATGTTTCGAGTAATAATTAAATATTATTATCGAGAAGTAATAAATATGATATATTTATTAAACGGAAACAATTTCACGTTTCTCGAAAACCATCGAAATATATAATAATACAATGATCTTGTGCATCACCACCAAGTGCATAATCGGTATATATAAACTTAAATGGAATTTAGTTTATACAAAAGAGTCGTTAGCTTATTTGCGTAAACTAAGACTTGAACGTACTTTACTAGGTACTTAACGGTGTGATCCACTGCACTATTAGATATTGTTATCATTCAGAGAACTACCTCGGATAGGTGAGATCCATAGCCACATGCTTTAACATTCTATTTAAATGATTACATCTTTGGGCGTGAGAACATGATTTGTTTTACAAACAGGACGCAAGTGTACATTTTTATACCATGATTACGTGTTTTGCCTAAGTTACATACCCATTATGTTCATGATCATCGAACTGTTTATTGCCATAGATGTGATTGGGAATTAACATTTGTGTGGGCGCGTATGTTTATGGTATAGATTATTAGGGATTGACGATCCCCGTTTCGGGTGACTAGCTATCACTGGGAACCAAGACATACCATGTCGAATCTGGGATGTTGCGGGTTAGCACACATCATTCCGGACACTGTTGGCATATTTATATTTGCATCCCTATAAGTCGAGCTTCGGTGTCATGAGCCTTAGGAAAAAGTAATCAATTTTTTATGATGTTTGATTTGTTGCTTAATCAGACACTTGGAAATTCTAGCTGGTCCTACCATCGGATTTACATAAACCTATGAATTCACCAACTTTATGATTGCCGTTTTAAGCATGTTTTCAGGTCATAGGCAGAGGTGCGATAGATACTATTGGGAGGACAATATTGAAGAGTCAACACTTAAGATTTTGAGGTTTATTACACTTTGGGGAACAATTGTTATAAACGGAATCTTTATTTATATTGTTGAACTAATTTGATAGCCATGGCTATACTGTAACAAACAAGTATTTTGTTAATCCAATGTATCTTTTTCAAACGACACGTTTAGTAGTTGTTCTCAGATCTTGTGCTATTGACCCAATAATGTAACGCCTTCGGATATTCAACATTCCGCTGCATACTCAGATTTGAGGGTGTTACATATAGCCCCATGAAGAAGCTTCTAGGTGTTTGAGACGCTCCCCCATCATGCAATCCTAACCTTTGAATCATAACAACCTCCAAACCATCTCTTAGAGCCCTTGGATCATTCCACGTACCTTCAACCAATGAAAATGTATAGGATCACCAGCGTGGATTAATTTTATGTCAGATGTGTCAGGGGCTTGGTCTTCTAGAAGGGGTGTAATGGGATTAACCTGTGTGTTGCTCTGTGTGTAAATGGGAGGGAAAATGGGGAAAATAAACAGTAATTCTATTTTGACCCGAGTTTATAAGTTTGACTGGGTATTGGGATTTTAGACTTGGGCTTGTTATTTTGGGCCAGGATTAGGTTTAGGATTTTATGGATTGGATTAGAACATGTTATTAGATTTAGGTTTATAAAAATACAATGTTAATGGGCTGACCCTGCCCATTAAAATGGATACGGGTTGGCCCATTAAGGATGCATATGCCTTCGGCTTTGTTTTCTCACGATCTTTCCATTCCCGTGCTTGGTTTTGTCCGTTTTGCTTTATTTTTGTCCTTTTATTGAATATCCGTTACCTGCAAGACATAATTAACAAAACACACATATACAATGCATTTTTATGCATTTATCGTTTATTATTGGTCTTTTTAGCTTTATATTAAGGAATAAAAGATAATGCGTTTAGGCACATATCAAAATCCCCCATACTCGTATATTGTTTGTGTCTCTCAGCTATGTATAAATACACGCTTAAAAACGCCTCAAAATTATTTTTCAACCCCACTAAACTATTACTCGAATAGTAGTAAGTGTTCTTCTAAGGAGATAATGAAATCCTTAGTTCTTGAAAGCCCGCGTTTGTACTCATTTCTTTATACTATAATATATATATATATATATTATAAATATTATATATATATAATAATATATATATATATGTATATGGGGAGGGTTATTGTAGTGTAGTAGCTTAAAGTTGTTAAAATAAGAAGTGATCTTAACCATTGAATCTATTAATTAATATGTGATTTAATTAATAGTAGATACATGAAATTAAATCTTATACATAAAAATTGATGTACAACCACAAAAAATTGATTTTTAATACTCCATCATTTATAGCTGATACATATGATACATAATTTTGCTTCACAAAAGACTATTAATAGAAATATACATTTTATTCGCAAATTGAATGATACACTCTTACAAGTTACATCTGAGTTAACAAATAAATGCTAAACTATGATAAACAACTGATACACAAGAAACTTGTATTACTAAACACGAACCAATTGCTCGTACACGAACCCCAAAACCTCACTATATACCTTCATACACGAACCAACAAATCGTACACGGACGAACAACTAATTAAATAATGTGATATTTGTCCAATTTTATTGCTTCTCACTTTAAAACTTTAAGCACCTACACCATTTTTAACTAGATTCGTATATATATAATGATTTATATTATGTATATATATATATATATATATATATATATATATATATATATATATATATCATACTATATATATATATTCATTTATTTTTACCAAGTGACAACATGTTCGACCTTTCATTATGTTAATAATAACTTTAGGAAGCAGGAACAAGAAAAACTTTTAAATAGTGTCCAAAAGGTTAAATTAATGTCCTCGATTCTACACTTGCCCCAAAACAAGCTTAAAAACGAAATCATTGCTACAATACAAGTTAGTGCTAAACTACTCATATTTGTATTTGTGTTAGGCTTAGACTAAACTTATCTCACTCACGATGGATCAATATTTATAAATGTGTATGCGCTCAATTTGAATTTCAACCATCCAATCGACATTTAAAGAAAGCTGTAATCCTTGTAACGTTTTACCCAAGAATTATGATTTTAAAGGCGAGATCATTCCTTGTAGCGACTTTCTTCTCGGCACATCCTAGCCGAGACCGGCTTAGGTCCCCCAGAACCCCCCCCCCCGAGCTTTTGACAGCCCCATAGAGACTAGTATCTGGAAATCTAGGACCTTCGGATTCAAAAAACTATTAGGTTTCCGTTTTTAAACTCATTACTTTATTTAGAAAGACCAAAACTTAAAAACGAAATAGTCTTAGTTCAAAAGCAAATTTAAATTTTAGAAAAATAGAATTTTCCTATATTTATTCAATCACATACATTACACTTAACATTAATATTATTATACTTATACCCTCCACCCTTTAAACGAACTGTCACATCGGTATGCGGGCCGACCATGATCCAGTTGTCTTATTTCGACTTCGGACCTTGCCTTATATGAAGACTGTCACATCGGTATGCGAGCCGACCATGATCCAGTATTCTGACAAGGTATTATTATTATATATATTATTTATAATTTTTTTAACACATTTCAAAATTTCTTTTTAGAAAATTAAAGTATAAATTTGAACTAAGACTAAAAGTTTTAAAAATGTTGATTTTTAAAGGACTTTCAAGGGTGATAAAATCACTAACTTGTCTAATTTCGAAAAAGAGCACGTATTATTAGTCCGGTTAGAAGCTTTGGGGAGGAAAAGCCACAAATTACACTTATGAGCTCTTAAGATTTCCAACTAATCTTTGCTTAGCATCCAACTTATATCCAACTCTATCATTTCTCGTTCTTTGCAAATTTAAAATCTTTAATAAAAAGATCCGCGAATGCTTAGTCTAATAAAATTAAGCTTTGCATATTTAAAGTCTATTATGGAAACTGGCAAACTCTTGTCTTTTTCAAGCTAGAATTCGCGTTTTAAAGCTTCTTGTATAAAAGACTAGCAAAATCTTAAATTTTTTAGGTTAAGGGCGCAAGCTTAGAACGCACATGCTAGATCAAGTCAAATTTATTCTTGTTACACAAGGGATTGAACAGTTCAAAAATTTGTGATTAAAACACTTATTTTATTTTTGATTTTTTTGAATTTTGGCCTAAAATCACATATTTTTTGAAATTTTGGTGGTAAAACGGAGTTACGTGAAGACGAGGCAAATGCAAGTAAGATCAAATTGAAAGATCCCCCTATACTAGAACTAAACATTGTCCTCAATGTTTAAAAGGGTCTCTATGTAAATCTAAAGCCGTTTATTAATTATCCTAATAGATAAACGTTAATCAATAATTCTTGATATCGAAGTTCCCATATATGATGCCCAAAGGATTGAAGCTTGAGTTCGAAAAGATGGAAACAACACGAGCACGAGAGTCTTCATAATCCGGGGCAATCCTGGACATAAAACACAAACCACAAAACACGAGAAAGGAAGAGGCGAGCCTCCTCACATCACACTTATTAGAAAATAGAAAAAGAAGATAGAAAACATGGGTTGCCTCCCGAGAAGCGCTTGTTTTTGTGTGAGTCTCTAGCTTGACTCTCCCCATATCATCGTGATATTGGGGTCGAAACATGTGGAAGAGCAAATCTCCATCGGACTTTCATTCAAGATGTTTGGATAAACATTGAAGCACATGAAAGTTCCACTCTGATGAGATGCCACCGGTTTTAGAGAAGATAAATGAAAAGCGGAGATGCCGGGGTCAAAAATAGTATCCTCACTCCTGGAGGAGAGAAGAAAAGGAGTTCACCGATTAGGTGAAAATAAGGAAGAAAAATTCAGATAACATATGTGAGGGAACAATAATGGCGATCCTCAAAGGGTAATCTTACATATGTTGGAGAAAAAGTTTTCTCATGAATCCTGTCCTTGGTCATCAAATCATCAATTGGAGCATCGTACAAAATCTTCTTCCATTATTTCTCTTTAGATTCCAAATCAGATAAATCATCATTCTCTTCGAGAGGCAGTTCATTGGTGAACCCCTCAAGAATGGAAACAACGCTCATCTTAGGAGTAGACGTATTACAGTGAAGTAGAAGCTCAATCTCATCAACGTTGCCACCCGGGTCGAAACATTCATCCTCATTAGCATCGGAAAGAGGTGTGACTAGAAAAGCTGGCTCATCAAGGTTAGAAACATAAGAGTCCTTATCCTTTATGTCCTCTAACACCTCATAAAAAAGAGGATTTACATCACTTGAGATGTATTCATCATCGAATTCGAAAAGAGGGTTCGAGTAAATTTTAACATTAACTTCCGGAACGTTCTCATCGGCTAGTGACTCGTCATCATTAAAGGTAAAATCTCCATTTGAATCGAAGAGAGGGTTAGAGAAAGTCTCAGATTTTCCCTCTGGAACGTTAATGGGAGAGAAATCATCATACGAAGGTAAATCACACTCACTATCACTCTTGAAAGTATCCTCGGACTTACTTGGGATTGGGACAAGGTCCTCAACACTAGACTTTATGAATTCGTCTGATTCCTTTTCAAGAATAGTGCTAAAATGCTCATCCCCCATACTGAGAGAGTCCTCGGGATCCATAGTCGGTAAGACGGGTGTGATTGCAATAGACGGAGGTATTTAAGAAATAATTTCATTCAAAGGAATAGTACTCTCCTTGTCATCATCGTCATTATAGTAAATAGAATTGAAATGTCGCGAAGGCTCGGGAGTATAAATACTAAGATTAGTCGCCTGCTCTTGTTGACATAACATTTCACCCAAGGATTGTAAAAGTTCATTCTTTGACTCAATCATATCATCCCATTTATGATGCACATCATTCATCCTTTGTTGATTAAGGTCTTCTAAAATACTCTGAGGTTGATGATCGATGGAATATTGCGTGGGTTGGTCAAAACCGTAAGAATTAGAATCATAGCAAGGGTTAAGCTCAGAGTAGTTTTGATGCCACGGTTGACATTGATAATCTTCATGAGGACCCCCACATTTTTCACAATTAAGATATTGTTGTGGAAAACTCGATGAATTTTGTGGATAATAATTATCACCAAAGTTTTGATTGTAGCTCGGTTCCTGCTCATAGACAAGCAGGAACCGTGGTGGACAATCATAACCATTGTGAGAATCATATCCACATAACTCGTACGAGTATGTCTCGTACTAGGGTTGTGGAGGGTAGGTAAAAACGTTTGGAAGATCATTAAAAGAATTTGGATTAGGAGCATCAATGGATGAATTTCCATCTCTTGAAGCGCAAAACCAGCAAAATCCTTCTCTAAGACCATATCCACACCACTTGCAAGTACACCGTTGACAACGTACACCATCTTCTAACGGATCTCCACACCCAAAACAATGAAATTGGTCGAACGAAGATGTTTGGGGTTGTGAAGGTGGGTAGGAAAAATCGGGTGTTCATCATTTGAAATAGGATCGAGGTTACTGACAAACTCGTCTCCGAAACTCTCATTGGTACAATGCCGACAATTTCCACCGTTAAACAGACCTCCACACCACGAGCATCTTGAAAACTAAGACATGTTGAAGAATTATCGGATAAGAAGGTAAATAGAATAAGAATTAAACGAATAAGAGGATAAAGAAGAATATTTATAGATTTTTCAAATAAAACATAAGGAAAAGAAATAATAAAAATAAGAAAGAAAAATATTTTTGGTAACCGAAAGTCAAAGGTGTACGGTAGCTCTCTAGAAAACGTACAAAGAAGCGGAGGAGCGGGTAATTGCGAAGCATTTTAAAAAACGTCTCCTTTTGGATCGAAGTTCGTAGGATCGACCCTCCTTATACCTCTCTTATAGTTTGTTAACTAAAGATGAGCCGAAACGACAATTAACAAACAGTCATTTTTTAATATTAAAATAAAAGAAGATAAAAATAAAAGTATAAAATATTTTTGTATTTTTATATAAAATCAACGAAACTTCACGGGCAAGGTGCTTCAGGCTTAAACACGCATCAATCTCGTAAAAATCGCTACAACTCTCCCCGGCAGCGGCGCCATTATAATTTCGTTAAAAACAACCGTATAACAAATAACCCTAATATCAATATATATATATATAGATTATATATATGATATATATGTATAATATATATCATATATATAGATTTATATACATGTATAATATATATATACATTATATATATACAACACAGATATATGTATATAGATGTCATTTATATATTTTATATTTATATAGTATTAGACATATATACATATAGATATACATATTATAATATAGTTATACATATATAATATTTATATATAGTATACATATATACGTATAGAATATACATTATATACATATATATATAAGATATACATCATACATACATATATAATAGAGATTATACATAATATATACTATATATAGATATACAAACACACACCACACATATATATATATATATATATCTATATATATTATATATTATATATATATATAATATATATATAAATATATATATATATATATATATTTATATATATACTTTATATATATATATATATATATTTTTATATATATTATATATTTAGATTATATATATATATATATATATATACACAATATATATATTATATATGACATACATACTATATATATACTATACATATATTTATAATTTATATTACATACATATATATATATTACATACATATATATATATAACTACCATTATATATATAATACATATATTCACTTACATTTATTTATAGATATATATACATATATATTATATATATATATATATATATATATATATATATATATATATATATAATATGTATATATATATATTATATATTTGTATGTGTGTATATATGTATGTATATATTCTATGTATGTATATACTATATATGTATGTTCATATATTTATATGTATGTGATATATATTTTATATATTATGTGATATTAAATATGTATTTATGTATATTATATATATATGTGTACTATGTATTATATATATATATATATATTATATATATATATATATTATTTATATATATATATATTATATATATATATGATATATATATAAATTTTATATATATAGTATATATTTATATATATATATATATATATATATATATATATATATATATATATATATTATTATATCATTATTATATGTGGTGTTGTGTGTATTGTTATTATCTATATATTTATATATCATGTATGTGATATCTATTTTGTATATGTATGTCATTCTGTTATATCTATATATATATGTATATATGTATATCTATATGTATATATGTATATCTGTATATATATATGTATATATGTATATCTATATGTATATATGTATATCTATATGTATTTTGTCTATCTATTACTATTTATATATATATTAATTGTCTATCTATATACATATATCTGTGTGTGTATATATATAGTGTATATATTATATTATATTCATGTTATATATATATTTATTATATTTATATATATATATATAATATATATATAATTAATATACTATATATATATTATATGAGGGTTATTTGTTTGATACGTGTTTTAACGAAAATTAAAATGGCGCCGCTGCCGGGGAGAGGTGTAGCGTTTTTTACGAGATTGTTCGTGTTTAAGCCTTGAAGATCCTTCTCCGTGTGAAAGTCTTTCGTTTTATTTTATATAAAAATACAAAAATATTTTATACTTCTATTTTTATCTTCTTTTATTTTAATATTAAAAAATGACCGTTTGTTAATTGTCGTTTCGGCTCATCTTTAGTTAACAAACTATAAGAGAGGTATAAGGAGGGTCGATCCTACGAACTTCGATCCAAAAGGAGACGGTTTTTAAAATGCTTCGCAATTACCCGCTCCTCCGCTTCTTTGTACGTTTTCTAGAGAGCTACCGTACACCTTTGACTTTCGGTTACCAAAAATATTTTTCTTTCTTATTTTTATTATTTCTTTTCCTTATGTTTTATTTGAAAAATCTATAAATATTCTTCTTTATCCTCTTATTCGTTTAATTCTTATATCTATTACTTATTATCGAATAATTCTTCAATCATGTTCTTAGTTTCAGATGCTCGTGGTAGTGGAGGTCTGATTTAACGGTGGAATTGTCGGCATTGTTTTTTTTTTTTTTTTTTTTTTTTTTTTTTTTTTTTTTTTTTTTTTTTTTTTATCAATGAGAGTTTCGGAGACGAGTTTGTCAGTAACCTCGATCCTATTTCAAATGATGAACACCCGATTTTTCCTACCCACCTTCACAACCCCAAACATCTTCGTTCGACAATTTCATTGTTTTGGGTGTAGAGATCCGTTAGAAGATGGTGTACGTTGTCAAGACTGGTGTACTTGACGTGGTAGTGGATATCGGTCTTAGAGACTGGATTTTTAGCCTTCGGGTTTTGCGCTTCAAGAGATGGAAATTCATCCATTGATGCTCCTAATCCAAATTCTTTTAATGATCTTCCAAACGTTTTTACCTACCCTTCACAACCCCAGTACGAGACATACTCGTGCGAGTCATGTGGAAATGATTCTCACTATGGTTATGATTGTCCACCACGGTTCTGCTTGTCTTATGAGCAGGAACAGTAGAGCTATGCTACAATCCAAAAACTATTGAGTGATAATTATCATCCACAAAATTCATCGAGTTTTCCACAACAATATCATATTGTGAAATTCGTGGGGGTCCTCTATGAAGTTTATCAATGTCAACCGTAGGCTATCTCAACAACTACGCTTGAAGCTTAACCCTTGCTATTGATTCTAATTTTCGTTTTGACCAACCCACGAATATCCATCGATACATACATCAGAGTATTTTAGAAGTCTTAATCAACAAAGGCATTTAAGTGTGCATTCATAAATGGGGATGGAAATGATTGAGTCAAAGAATGAACTTTTAACATCCTTGGGTGTGAAATGTTATGTCAACAAGAGAGGCGATATCTTAGTAGTTTAGTATTTATACTCACGAAGCCTTCGCGACATTTCAATTCTATTTAATTATTAATGACGATTTGATGACATAGGAGAGTGAAGTACTATTTCCTTTGAATGAAAATTATTTCTAATTACCTCCGTCTTTTGCATTCACACCTGTTATACGACTATGGATCCGAGGACTCTCTCAGTATGGCGGATGAGCTATTTTAGCACTATTCTTGAAAGGATTTCAGACGAATTCATATTAAAGTCTAGTGTTTAGACCTTTGTCCCAATCCAAGTAAGTCCGAGGATACTTTCAAGAGTGATAGTGAGTGTGATTTACCTTCGTGTGATGATTTCTCTCCCATTAACGTTCCAGAGGGAAAATCTGAGACTTTCTCTAACCCTCTCTTCGATTCAAATGGAGATTTTACCTTTAATGATGACGAGTCACTAGCCAGCTATGAGAACGTTCCGGAAGTTAATGTGTTAAAATTTACTCGAACCCTCTTTTCGAATTCGATGATGAATACATCTCAAGTGATGTAAATCCTCTTTTTTATGAGGTGTTAGAGGACATAAAGGATAAGGACTCTTATGTTTCTAACCTTGATGAGCCAGCTTTTCTAGTCACACCTCTTCCGATGCTAAATGTGATGAATGTTTCGAGCCCCGTGGTTGCAACCGTTGATGAGATTGAGCTTCTACCTTCACTTGTTTAATACGTATACTTTATGATGAGCCGTTGTTTCATTCCTTGCAGGGGTTCACACAATGAACTGTCTCTCGAAGCGAATGATGATATCGGATTGGATTCTAAAGAGAAAATAATGGAGAAGATTTTGTACGATGCTCCAATTGAGATTGTTGACTTCCAAGGACAGGATTCATTGTGAAATGAAATCTTTTTCTCCAACAATATGTTAAGGATTTCCCTTTGAGGATCGCATTATTTGTTTCCTACATATGTTATCTGAATTTTTCTTCCTTATTTCACCTACGGGTGGATGGTGGAATCTCCTTTTCTTTCTTCCTCCAGGATGTGAGGATTCTATTTTTGACCCCCGACACTATCGATTTTCTTTTATCTTTATCTAAAACCGGTGGCATCTACATCAGAGTGGAACTTGCATGTTGCTTCAATCGTTTATCACAAAGCTTCTGTGAATAGAAAGTCCGAAGGGAATTTGCATCTTCCACATGTTTCGACCCAATATTCACGATGATATGGTGGTGAGTCAAGCTAGAGACTCACACAAAAAATGCGCTATCTCGTGGGTAGGCAACCCTATGTTTTCTATCTTCTTTTTTATATTTTCTAATAAGGTGTGATGTGAGGAGGCCGCCTCTTTCTTTCTAGTGTTTTGTTAGGTTTGTGTTTTATGTCCAAGGATTGCCCAGGATTATGAAGACTATCGTGACGTTGGTTTTTGTCCATCGTTCACCTCAAGCTTCAATCCTTTGAATGCTTTATATGTGGAATATTCTCGATTTCTAGTTTTATGATAACGTTTATCTAATAGGATTAATTTAATAAAACGGCGTCTTTAGATTTACATAGAGAATCTTTTCCCGTTTAAACATTGAGAGACAATGTTTTAGTCTTTTAGTATAGGGGCATCTTTCCAATTTGATCTTACTTGATTTGCCTCGTCTTATCACGTACTCGTTTTACCACCAAAATTTCAAAAAATATAGTTTATTTTAGGCCAAAATTCAAAGAAATAATCAAAATAAAATAAGTGTTTTGGTTAACACAAATGTTTGACTAATCGATTGTGAGAAACTAGAATCAAATTTTGACTGGTTCGAGCTTGTTGAGTTTTCTGTAGTCTTGCACCTTAACCTCTATTTTATTTAGTTTTTGATAGTCTTTATATACAAGAGCTATATTTTAAAACGCTCGTAATTCTAGCTGATAAAAAGACAAGAGTTTGCCAGTTTCCTATAATAGACTTTTAAATTTGCAAAGGATTAATTTTATTAGACTAAGCATTCGCGGATCTTTTATTAAAGATTTTAAATTTGAATAAATGAACGAAGAAAAGATAGAGTTTGGATATAAGTTGGATGCTAAGCAAATGATTGTTGGAAATCTAAGAAAGTATAGAGAGTGTAATTTGTTGGCTTTTCCTCACGCAAAGCTTCTAACCGGACTAATAATACGGCTGCTTTTCGAAAATTAGACATTAGTTAGTGATTATATCATCCTTGAAGTCCTTTAAAATATCAACAGTTCTTTAAGACTTTGTATGTCTTAGTTCAAATATATACTTTAATTTTCTAAAAAAGAAATATTGTGTAATGTGTTTATAAGAAATTTGTATTAAATAATATATATAATAATAATACCTTGTCAGATTACTGTCTTTGGTCGGGCTCGCATTTACGATGTGAACAGTTCCATTTAAGGCAAGGTCGAAGTGAAATAAGACAACTGGATCAATGGTCGGCCCGCATACGTGATTGTGACAGTTCGTTTAAAGGGTGGAGGGTTATAAGTATAATCAATATTAATGTTAAGTGTACTTGTATGTGATGACTAAATATAGGAACTTTTCTTATTTTTCGAAAATTTAAAATATTGCTTTTGAATAAGATATCGTTTTTTTAAGTTTTGGTCTTTTCTAAATAAAATGTATTAGTTTATAAACAGGGAAACTTAAGGTTTTTGAAACCGAAAGGTCCAACGTGTGTTTCCGATTTATATGCTCTATGGGGATGTCAAAAAGCTGGTACCTAAGCCAGGTCTCGGCCTAGTGACTGTGCCCGAGAATGAAAGTCGCGACTACAAGGAATGATCTCGCCTTTAATTAATATATATAATTCTTGGGTAAAACGTTACAAGGATTTACATGTTTCTATTAAGTGGTCGATTGGATGGTTGAAATTCAAATTGAGCGCATACACATTTATAAATATTGATCCATCGTGAGTGAAAAGTTAGTCTAAGCTTACACAAATTACAAATATGAGTAGTGTTAGCATCTTAACTTGTATTTAGCAATGATTTCGTTTTTAAGCTTGGTTTGGGGCAAGTGAGAAATCGAGGACGATGAATTTATCCTTTTGGACACTATTTAAAAGTGTTTCTTGTTCCGTGATCCTAAAAGTTATTATTAAATAATGAAAGTCGAACATGTTGTCACTTGTGAAAAATAAACGAATATATTATTTATATATATATATATATATATATATATTTTATATATATATATATCTATAAAGTATATATATATTTATATATTTATTATACGAATCTAGTTAAAGTAGTTAATATGGTGTGGGTGCATTAAAGTTTTAAAGTGAAGAAGCAATAAAATTGGCCAAATATTCACATTATTTAATTAGTTGTTCTGTCCGTGTTACCGATTTGTTGGTTTCGTGTACGAGTTTTATTGGAGTTTTGGTTCGTGTACGAGCAATTCGTTCGTAGTTTTTAGTAATACAAGTTTCTTGTGTTATCAGTTGTTTATCATAGTTTAGCTTTATTTGTCTTTTAACTCAGATGTAACTTGTTATGAATGATCATTCAATTTGCGAATAAAATGTAGTATTATATTAATAGTCTTTTGTGAGCATAATTATGAATCAATGTTATCATGACTATTATGATGGCGTAATCAATTTTGTTTATGGATGTACATCATTTTTATGTATAAAATTTAATTTCATGTATCTACTGTTAATTAAATACATTTAAATAATAGATTCAATGGTAAGATCACTTCTTATTTTACCAACTTTTAAGATACTACACTACAATAACCCACCCCATTATACATATATATATTATATATATATTTTCATATTATATATATATATACTATATATATTATATTAAGAAATGGTAATTAAACGGGGCGTTTCAAAATATGGATTTCTTTAATCTCCTTAGATGAACACTTAGCTACTTTTCGAGGTAATTAGTTTAGGGGGGTTGAAATTTTTGGGTTTTTAAGCGTGTATTTATATCATTGCGTGAGGACACAACAATAACGTAGTATGGGGGATTTTGATATGATGCTAAAGATCATTATTTTTATTCCTTAATATTAAAGTAAAAAGACCATAAATATAACGTTAAATCGCTAATAAAAATGCATTGTATATGTGTGTTTTGTTAATTATGTCTTGCAGGTAACGGATATTCAATAAAAGGACAAAAATAAAGCAAAACGGACAAAACCAAGCACGGGAATGGAAAGAGCGTGAGAAAACAAAGCCGAAGGCATATGCATCCTTAATGGGCCAACCCGTATCCATTTTAATGGGCAGGGTCAGCCCATTAACATTGTATTTTTATAAACCTAAATCTAATAACATGTTCTAATCCAATCCATAAAATCCTAACCTTAATCTGGCCCAATCTAACAAGCCCAAGTCTAAAATCCCAATACCCAGTCAAACTTTATTAAACTGGGTCTTTCAAATGAATTAATGTTTTATTTTTATTTTTTTTTATTTTCCCAATTTTTCCCTCCATTTACACACAGAGTAAAACACAGGTTAATCCCATTTACACCCTTCTAGAAGTCCATAGCTGACCCCCTAGACAAATCGACATAAATTAATCCACGCTGGTGATCCTATACATTTTCATTGGTTGAAGGTACGTGGAATGATCCAAGGGCTCTAAGAGATGGTTTGGAGGTTGTTATGATTCAAAGGTTAGGATTGCATGATGGGGGAGCGTCTCAAACACCTAGAAGCTTCTTCATGGGGCTATATTGTCTAACACCCTCAAATCTGAGTATGCAGCGGAATGTTGAATATCCGAAGGCGTTACATTATTAGGTCTTAATAGCCCCCCCAACAAAGGGATATATGGAGAACAACTACTAACGTGTCTTTTGAAAAAGATCATTGGATTAACAAAATACTTGTTTGTTACATAAGCTCATGGCTTCAAATTGTTCAACAATTATAAGTAAAGATTCCGGTTTATAACCATTGTCCCCAAAGTGTAATAAGACCTCAAATCTTAAGTGTTTTGACTCATTAATTTATTGACTTCCCAATTATCATAGCACCTCGTGCCTTATTGACCTTGAAAAACATGCTTAAAAACGTCAACATAAGTTGGTGTATTCATATATAGTTTATGTAAATCGATGGTTGGACGCTAGATTCCAAGTGTATGATTAAGCAACAAATGCAAACATCATAAAAAGTGATTTACGTTTTCCTAAGCTCATGACACTGAAGCTCGACATATATGGATGCAAATATAAATATGCCAACAGGTGTCCGTGAATGATGTGCTAACCCCGCAACATCCCAGATTCGACATGGTATGCGTTCGTTCCCAGTGATAGCTAGTCACCCGAACGGGGATGTCAATCCCTAAATAGATCTATCCATATCATTCGCGCCCCACACAATGGAATTTCCAATCACATCTATGCCCCAATTAATACAGTTCATGTCATGAATCATAATGGGTTATGGTAACTTAGGCAAAACGTTATCATAAGGGTATAAAATGTACACTTGCGTCCAGTTTGTAAACAAAGCATTGTTCTCACCCAAAGATGTAAATCCATTTTAACTAATTGTTAAAGCTTGGGGCCTTATGAACTCACCTCTAGCCCGGTAGGGTAAGGGGTAGGGTAGTTCTCAGAATGATAACTAATATCTAAGTAGAGTGGATCACACCGTAAGTATCCTATGTAAGTACGGTCATAGTCTTAGTTTACTCATTTAGCTAACGACTCTTTGTATTAATACTAAATTCCATTTTTAAGTTTATAAATATACGTTATCACTTGTGTGGTGATGCAAAAGATCATTGTATTTATCATTCATGGTTTTCGAGAACGAGGAAATTTTTACGTTTCTCTAATCTATATTCATATTTATTACTTCTCGATAATAATATTTAATTATTACTCGAAACATAAACGTATATATTTTAGTATATATATATTCCGTTTGTACTCACTTAACTTAAGTTTATAACCCAAGACTATTTGTTTTTTATCAATGTAAATCATAAGTTTCCTTAGATTTACGGTTTTAGTCCTTCGTTTTATTAGTTTTTATTTATTTACAAGTGAACCTCAAGTTAGTTTTTAAATATTTATTAAAAACTTATCATCTTATTTTCATAGTTCACAACTCTAGCCCTTATGTACCTAGTTTAGTGATGTGACGATAATGGTCCTTATGGTTTTTAGTTTTCGAATTTAACTTAAAGGTTCAATTTGAGTCCTTACCGTTTAGATATTTACGAAATTCGTCTTATAGCTCAGAGTTTTTCAACATACGTCTTTTTAAATTGTATTCAAGTTCGAAATAGGGCAAAATTAGTCCTCTACTTTCAGGTTTCATATTTGGACCACGAAAGGTTTAAAATAGTTTTTAAAATTGCTGTTTATCCTTAAAATAGATCATAAAAGTTGTTTCGGCTTAAAAATATAGCTATTCGAGCTTATATTTTTTGCTCTAACGGGCCTTATGGGCCCGTTAAGTCCGTTTAGCTTTTTAGAGGCCCGGTTACCGTTATAGTCATTAACATGTATAATTGTTTTCATTACAAAAGATCATGTGGTCGGTTTAGCTTTAAAACTAGCTGGGAGGCTTATTATGGCTTATTTCGAGATATTGGCCCGCAAGCAAATAGCTTGGCCCGATATACCTTTTTAGGGTCTTTAGTTTTTAATAGATCATTTTTAATTGGAATTAAGCCCAAATAAATCTCACTGTGTCCTTCAGCTTATTCAAAATAAGCTGATAAGCTTCTTATTGGGCCGGCTTGGGCCCGTTAAGGCCCGATAAGGGCTTTAGAGGTTCGGACTCAATTCTTTTGGGTCCAATGACCTTCCTAGGATTTTTAGAAGGCTTGTAGGCTGTTTAAGCTTTCGAATAGGCTGTGGGAGCTTATTCGTGGAGTATGGCTTATTTCGTGGACTCGGTAATGGGCTAGATGGCCCTCTTAGGTCCGTTGGGCTTAACGAAGCATGCCAAGGGTCCATTAAGGTTCTTAGGTTCATATTTAGCTCATTGAGCCGCGTAAGCTCAGAAATAAGCTGTTTAAGCTTATTATAGCTCATGGGCTCGCGTTGGGCTCACGGTGATAAGCTACGAGTCCATTAAGGGCTCGGCTAGTTTCCTATAGGTAATTTCGGCTTCAAGAGAAAACAATAAGCACCCTTAGCCCTTAAATAAGCTCGTAGAGCTTATTTACGAGCTGCCAACTTATTACCCGAGGCTTGTTGGGCCTGTTGGGCCCGGGCCGAGTACCCTTGGACTTTACACGAGTCCATCATGGCCCGTTGCTTCCCTTAGCCACTTACACGGTTGTTCGAAGGCCCTAGTGACAATATGCCGCGTATTCAACTTGTGTACACGTCGGGTTCCACATGCAAGTGTCCATTAGGGTCGCAAGCGTATTTCTAAGCCACCTTAATTTGTTTACAACTAGAGTTTACGTGTAGTTATTTTATATTTTCGTGCCTAGGTTAATGATTACGTTTGAAGTCACTAGCTTGTCCCTCCCCATCATTGATCATGCGTTTTAACAAGCCCTTGCATACAATGAAATCATACGCCACATTAGGCACGCACCCTTTACATGTCAGCAGAAACATATGTTTTAACAAATCAAAAGAAAAGATATCATGAATAGCGTATTTAAAAGGGTCTTTGTTCTTGTTGTGACTTACAAAAAGGTACTAGAGGTTTGAGGGAGATTGAGGAGTGGACGTGTAAAATCGCTAACCGTTAGCGGAGTTATTTCCTCCTTGTTGGATGTTTGTTGGCGGTTTGAGACTAGAACACCAAAGAGAAGAGAGATGTGAATGTTTAAGTGTTTATGGTTTTTAAGAAAGGTTTAAGTTTTCTAAGGTTTGGGGGTTATTGTGTGTTTAAAAAGAAGGGCGTTTATATTTAATAGGGGGCAACAAAGGTTTTTGGCTGAAAGGGGGGGGGGAGTTGAAAAAATTGGCCTTTTGTTCTTAGGAATTCCTTGATTCTAAACTTAACTTAGCAAACGAGGCCATATATGTTGGTTTTTTTTAGGGGAAATTCTTTTTCTAGGGTTTACTTTTTACACCAATTATCTGGTATTTTTAATTTGTTTTTTAAAAAACCACTTAATATTTAACATGGTTTTAATAAAAATAATTTTTAAACTAGGTTTTTGAAATGGGTTTATTTGAATTTTTTTTTTTTTTTGTGTTATTTTTTTCACAGTGTGGATTTTTTGTTGCCTTTCAAGATAGGAAAAAATTTTTCTTTAATGGGGGGGTTTTGTTTGGGGGGGGGGGACTTTTGAATATATTCCCTTTGGGGTGAATCCGGTTGGGGGGGCCCATCCCCAAAGAGAGGAAAAGGAGAGAAATGGTTATTATCCCTTGGATAATTAACTAGTAGGAGACATTAGGACACTACATTAATTAACTCTTGTATGCACTAGTACCTTTTAAGATTCATTAGTCAGTTTTTTAGGTGATTTCCTATGCATGCATAGGCATGTATTCGGCCATAGTGGACATTTGACACCAAAATTGTTTAAATTTTGTGTTAAGGTGAAAAAGTGGGTATTGGTTTGAGTCTAGGTATGTCTGGGTATTTCCGGGGTGTGTCCAAATGTATTTTATCGCGAAACGTAACCCTTTTACGTGACCAATAAAAAATAAATATACGCAACAGTACTCAATTCTATTCTCAAAATAATTATTTCGTACTGGTGATGTAAATTTAATTTATTTGGTGACCGTTTAAATTCATCATGACTTATTTTCAGTCTACTGCGAATTTAGCTTAAAAGTAAATATTAAAAGTAAACGCGTATCGGACCAAAATAAAAAATTTGTGATCTTTTAATAGAGGTACGTACAATGACATGGAAATAGAAATGCTATACAGTATCCACCCGTTTTTTAAAAACAGCTTGTCCTCAATGCTTAAGTAACGAACTTAGTAGTGATGAAGAAGCCGGCTTGTGAAGAGTTGTGGGTTATTTTTGTTTGAACGAGATCTTCACGTTTCCCAGGGTGAACGCAGGGCCCCGCCCTAGAGTTCAGCGAACCCTTAACCACATGGTATCGGCTCCGCTTTCATCGTTTTGATCTAACGTTCCATGATTTCAAAGGGGCTCTTCCACAACTGGAGCCTTATCGTCAACATGAATTCCTTCATAACGGCATGACTATTGGTCGTCAGCGTAACATTTGCTTTCAGATTTGATTACATGGGGAAAAGTGTGGTGAACTGTCCTGCTCAACTCTTGTGGAACGTTCCATCCTGTAGGAACCTTTTCCTAACTTTTGCATAAATACTTTGAAAGGTTCCGAGTATCTCGGGTTCAGACTTGCCGCTTACCGAAACCGTTAAGACTCCTTCTAAGGTTGAGACCTTGAGCATACTCTGTCTCCACCTTCGAACTCCATCGGCTTTCGCTTCCGATCAGCGTAGCTCTTTTGTCGATCCTGTGTCGCTTGCATCCTTTGCTTGATCAGGACGATCTTTTCCGTTGTTTCTTGGATTAATTCCGGGCCAGTCAGTTGGGCTTCCCCAACCTCGGCCACAGCATAATGTGTCGATCGGCATTAATCGACACTACGGTCGCCTCGTTAGGGTGCGGCCTTTATGCTAGCGTGATAACTGTTGTTGTATGAAACTCGGCCAAGCAAATGCTTAACCAGCCTTTTGCAAAATCGAGCTCGCAAGCAAGTAGCATGCCTCGAGAGTTTTGATATGGTCTCTCTCGCTTGGCCGTCAGTTTCTGGATGATACGCAGTGCTTTGCTAATATCCGTACCTCAAAGCTTCCGGTGTCTTGGCCACTTATCTGTTCAAGTACAACCTCGCCAATTTATCAACGGATCATTCTCCCGTATTGGTAAAAAGTGAGCAGATTTTGTAAGTCGATCCACAATCACCCAGATGGTGTCGAAACCTTGTGACGACCTAGGAAGTTTGGTGATAAAATCCATTGTTATATTATCCCACTTCCACTCGGGTATTTCTGGTTGTACTAGCAATCCTGATGGCCTTTGATGTTCGGCCTTGACCCTTGCACATGTCAGGCATTTGCTAACATACGTGGCGATGTCAGCCTTCATGTTTGGCCACCAAAATAATTTCTTCACATCTTGGTACATCTTTTCGGAACCGGGATGGATAGAATATTTCGACTTGTGGGATTCGTGCATAATCACGGATCTTAAGTCTCCATAGCAAGGTATCCAACTCCTGCTGTGTAAGCATAGTGTCCCATCGGCACGTGGTTCCAATCTTTCCTTGGGTATATCCCTTCGGATCATACCTCCTACGTCTTCATTTACGATGTTCTCCGGTTTCTGGGCTTCGATCTGAGCTTCTAGTATTCGTTTGGGAAGATCCAAACCAATTGTCATAACTAAGGCTCGAACCCGCAATGGCTCAATCCGTTCTTTACGGCTCAGCGCGTCGGCCACTACGTTTGCTTTCCCTGGATGATAACGAATATCACAATCGTAGTCACTCAGTAATTCTAGCCAACGGCGTTGCCTCATGTTAAGCTCCTTCTGATCGAGAATGTGTTGTAGGCTTTTATGGTCGGTAAATACGGTGCATCTGGTTCCGTATAAATAGTGCCTCCATATCTTTAGGGCAAACACTACCGATCCAAGCTCCAAATCGTGAGTGGTGTAGTTCTTCTCGTGAACTTTTATCTATCGAGAAGCATAGGCAATCACCTTCTCTCTCTGCATTAACACCGCACCTAAGCCTTTGTGTGACGCATCACAGTATACCACAAAGTCTTCGCTCCCTTCAGGTAAAGCCAGAATTGGGGCACTACACAACTTCTGCTTTATCAACTCAAAAGCGTTCTCTTCCTTTTCTCCCCAATCGAACTTGATTCCTTTCTGAGTAAGTTTCGTCATTGACTTAGCAATCTTCAAAAATCCTTCAATGAACCTTCGATAGTAACCAGCAAGACCTAGAAATTGGCGGATCTCTGTAGGTGTCCGGGGAGATGCCCAATCCTTGATAGACTCTATCTTGGCTGGGTCCACATGTATGCCTCTACTATCAATGACATGCCCGAGAAACTGTACCTTCGGAATCCAAAATTCACATTTTGAAAATTTTGCGTACAACTTCTCCTTCTTAAGCAATTCCAAAATTGCTTTAAGGTGTTCTTCATGCTCTCTTTCGTCTTTTGAATAAATAAGTATGTCATCGATGAAGACAATTACGAACTTATCCAAGTAAGGTTTGCACACTCGGTTCATGAGGTCCATGAATACCGCAGGTGCGTTTGTCAGTCCGAATGGCATAACCTGGAACTCGTAATGGCCATACCGAGTTCGAAATGCCGTCTTTGGAATGTCTTGTTCTCGTACTCTAAGCTGGTGATATCCGGATCTCAGATCTATCTTCGAATAAATATTGGATCCTTGAAGTTGATCAAACAAATCGTCGATCCTCGGGAGTGGATAACGATTCTTTACTGTCAGTTTATTTAACTCGCGGTAGTCGATGCACATCCTGAACGAACCGTCCTTCTTTTTGACAAATAAGATGGGTCCCAAGGCGACGGACTCAGGCCTTATGAAACCTTTGTCAGAAAGCTCTTGTAATTGTTCTGATAATTCATTCATTTCGGATGGGGCCAATCGATATGGTGCTTGAGCTACGGGAGCGGCTCATGGAATTAAGTCGATTTGAAATTCATGGTCAGCTGGAGGAAGACCTGCGAAATCCTCGGGAAAACACTTTCTGGAAAATCTTCGGACGATTGGTACGTCCTCTTTTGTATCCTTTCGACTTGTCTCCATCTATCTTGGTGGATATTTGTGCTAAAAAGACCTGGCATCCCTTGGCCATGTACTCTTGAGCTTTTGAACATGAGATAACCGTCAACCGGGATTCTCTCCCGTTGCTACTTTCGTTTTCGCAAAAAGTCAAAGTTTCATTCCCGTAGGGAATTTGAACAAGTTTCTCATCGCATATGATCACCGCGTGATATCTTCTTAACCAGCCATACGATGATGACATCGAAAAATACCCTATTTACTGGCAATTAGATCTATGTTGAACGGTGGTCTAAGAAATTTATGGTGCTACCTCGTTTATATTGGTGTATAATCCTTGACTAATTTCCAATCTGATATATTCGTCGCATCATTACAATTTTCTAGTGATGATGGGCGATGCTTATCAAGGGAACTAAATGCAGTGGATATAAAACTTCTATCGGCACCAGTGTCGAATAAGATAGATGCATAGTGGTTGTTTAAGAGGAACGTACCCGTGATGACATTTGCATCAGGGTTTCCCGGTGCATTTCCCCTCTTTTCTGCATTCCCACAACAATAAAACCCATTCTTTGTGCATTCCCTTCCTCCATCTTTTATTCCTTCAGTTGTGGACAATCTCTCTGAAGAGTCCTGATGCTCCACTCTCAAAATACAACCATTTCCCTTGGGAGTTGCCCCATTTGCCATCTGAGTGTTAGCATCATTTGTGTTACCTGTACTTCTGCAACTCGCAGGCATAGTGCCCCTAATTTGTTGCACTTGTGGCACACAAAACTCTGGGTGCACGGGCCATTGTGGTGGAGATGGCACTTGTTGCACTTGGGCAAGGATCCCCCATACGGCTTCCTTTCGCCTGTCCCCATGTTGTAGACTTTGGCGACATTCTGCCTTTTGAAGGGTTGTTGTTGGTGACCATGGTTGTTTCTGGATGAATCATCAGCCCTCCTTTTGTTGTCAGATTGCCTTTCCGCGTAGGTGAGGAGTTTCCGGTCCATCAGGTCATTGGCCAACTCAATAGTCTCATCCAATGTCTTGGGTTTGGCAGCTTTGACGTTCCCATAAATGTTGTCAGGAAGTCCACTGAGGTACTTGTCAACCTTCTCGGTTTCATTGGCAACAAACTTGGTACATATCAGGGTTAACTCTTGGAAACGTTCAGTGTATGCTGGAACATCGTTTCCCTTGACCTTCAGGTTCCACAGCTCAATTTCTAATTTCTTGATTTCACCCTGCGGACAATACTTGTCCGTCATCTTCTTCTTGAGTACATCCCAAGTCATGGCATATGCCTCTGGACCTAAGGTTCTTAATTTTGGACATTCCAACAAGTCAAGGCTGCAACCTAACAGAGTGCAGGTGGCAAACTTTACTTGATTCTCAATGGCACAACCACTGATATTGAAAACTGACTCCATCTTTTCAATCCATCGAGTTAAACCGACCACGCCTTCAGCCCCTTTGAAGTTCAAAGGTTGGCACTTCATGAAATCAGCGTAAAAACAAGGACGCGCAGTTTGCACGTTCCTTCGGTTATCCCCGTGCGAACTGTGGCTTCCATCCCCATTGGTGGAGTTTCGCAAGAGAGCTTGGTCGATCATTGCTTGGACGGATTCGGGGGTCATGTTGTTTGGGTTGGTGTCATTGACATGGGTATTTGGTCCTCCTCTGGTTGTAGGTGCCATGATTTGTCTAGATCACAAAAGACAAAACATGAGGTTATATGACAGAATATAATAATATATAGATGAGTTAATCCACACAAGAGCAGTATATAGTACAAGGTAACACATCCATTTCATTCATAACTTTGAAAATTTTACATGAAATAGTCGTCTGAATACACATAATACAATACAAAAGATCTATCGCTTATGCGAGCAGGAAGAACCCTAATATTTAATGCTGTACAATAGTGACTAGCAAGATACAATACATAAATCATCTAAAGTGACTGTCAGCGGTCCCTAGAGCCCACGGCGATCTGGAATCCTAGCCTCTGGTCCTGGCTGTCTAGCTCTCCTCTGCGGCCCTCGCAGTGCCAACAGCTCAGTCTGCATGTCGCTCATCTCTCGCCTCATATCTCTGATGACTCAGAGGGTCTCTATCATTTGGTCCTGACGCCTACGATCAGTCTCTCGAAGTGCTGCTAACTCAGCATGCTGCATCTGAAAGCGAGTCTCGTGTACCTGGTGCTGTGTCTGAATGAGAGTACTCTGCAGTTGTAGCTGTGTCTGCCCCCCCCCCCCCACCCCGGGATGTGCCTGTAGATAGGTCTCATGTGCATACACATGATCACGATGGGTCTGAAGCTCCTGATGAGTCGCCTGGCTCAATCCTATCGAACGAGCCCAAGCCTCGCGGGAAGCATAGGCCTCCTCCTCCACCCCCCATTCATTACTGTCTTCCGGGAGAGTCATACTATCCTCCATAAGTAATTCGAACCGTTGAGTCCATATCGAACTCGCTGTGAATTATACGAGACCTACTATCCTATAGCATACTCTTGTAGGCATACAAAGTCCTGTGTGTCCGCTCATGGAGCTCAGCCCATGCTCTACGACCCTAGTGTTGGACCCTCTCCCACCGGGCATTGGTGCTATCTCTGGAACTGCCTCTGCCAGATCTACCCAAGTACCCCTAATCCCGTACCCAACATCTCTAATCCCCTGTCGCCTCTCTTCTGCATCTACCTTGCTAACAAATCCATAATCTATCCCTCGACCTCTGGTAGGTCTAGCAGTAGAACTCTCTCCGATCTCATATCTGGAGCCTATAGTGAACAAATACAACCTCTTGCAGGGAGGCTGTTCAAACTCGGGAATATCATCCCTACGGTCAACAGGTGGTGGTATGTATAGAGATGGTGGTAGTAGTGGT
>BQNB010046893.1:22481-43452 GCA_026074375.1 Tanacetum coccineum | reverse complement strand
CATACCCCATTAAAGAAAGTTGTTCAAAGATTTCAGTAGTTGGAAAAGAACTAATACCATCAGTATCTGCTAATTAAAGATGCCTTCTAACAGATGCCTCAGTAACAGTCTTAACTGTGCCATCTATTGTAGCAGTTGATTCTATTTCTTCATTATCAAGTGTTCTGGCAGTAGCAGTTTGCCAAAACTGTTTGACGGGAGAAACATAGATAGTGGGATTTTCAGTAAGAGCATACCTTATGTGACTAGCATTGAGAAAATCCACTATTTGGTGAAATCCTTCACTTACCTCTGGTTTCTTTAAGTAGGAGACAATGTAGTGTGTGTCACAGAATTCCAAATTCACCATTGTTGATTGAGAAAAGTTCAATTAGGGTTTTGGGTTATGTTCGATTATGAGAGTATGTGTGTTTGGCAAAGTCATTTGAGATTATAGAGATGGCACTTAAGGTTTTGATTGGACCTACTGAATAAAATTGGTTCTTTATCTTAAAGAAATCTTATGATTTAAAGAAAGATTATGAATTATCCAAATTAAGGAAACCTATAAGCGAAGTAATTGGATAAATTATCTCAACGGCTATAGTTAATTAAGAAAAAATCTATTATTCCCCAAACAGCACTAACAGTAGCCTAGCAGTACTAAGTTTAGCCTAACAGTACTAATATTAAGCCTAGCAGTACTAATATTAAGCCTAGACGTATTAACTTTAGCCAGCAGTATTAACCCAAATTTTCTTTCAAAACAATATTGCACTCATACTTTTGAAGGGATTAAGTGTAAAGGAAGACACTTAATCATTTCGGTTGCATTTAACCTCTGGTTGTGTGAGAACCAATGATTTCAGTATAAATATTGCCTGTGTTCAGATAGACTCATTAAAAGAGCCTTCTTGACAGGGTTTCCAGCTCAGTGGAAGGTGTTACCTCTAACACAAGTGTATTAGGTTCACGTTTGCTCGTTGTTCTCTAAACCGGATGTCCGTAGACTAATACACTATGCAAATGATAGAATGGTAAAGAGTGAGTTAGATCAGTTACTATCTGACTAACTAAAAGCCATCAATTCGTGTTCAGTATAGCCTATGCCCAGATACTTCATTAGGCTCACTGACAGACATAGGTTGATTTCAAGAAAAAGATTTTAAAGGACTTCCCAACTCAGGTGTAAACTTAGCATTAACCCTTGGCAAGTTATACCTAAATCCTCTCTATCATTAATCAGCAGATTTTCCTCTAACAAACTCCACAATTGGTATCACCAAATCTAACCATACTGCTTTGCTTATCCTGCAAGTGTTAGTCCAAAACCAAGAAAACACAATCCAAAGCATTTTCTTCTTAACAATATTAATTATTACTAACAGTTTTAACTAGCAGTCTTAAGTATAACTAACAGTACTAGTTATACTTAGCAGTACTAATTGATACAACTAACAGTACTAATCCTTTACAAAACATTACAAAGACACAAAGAGATTAAAACTTTAAGGATTTAGCATTCCAATACTTGCAACCAAGTACTGAAACCTTCCAACATCAAGGGCTTTTGTAAGTAAGTCTGCAAAATTGTTATCTGTGTGTATTTTAACCACTTGAATTAACTTTTTATCATTGCAGTCTCTTATAAAATGATGTCTAATCTCTATGTGTTTTGTTTTAGAGTGTAAAACAGGATTCTTAATAATACATATAGTACTGTTATTGTCAATATTAATCATGGTGTGCATAAAATTATACCCATAATCCAGCATTTGATTCTGAATCCAGAGTACTTGTCTACAACAACTAGCAGCAGCCACATATTCAGCTTCAGTAGAGGAAGTGGCAACCACAGTTTGCTTCTTGCACTGCCATGATATTAATCTGCACCCTAGGAACTGACAACCTCCTGTTGTAGACTTCCTATCCAAGCTTGCTCCAGCATAGTCACTATCAGAATATGCCACCAAGTCAAAGGAAGAATATCAAGATACCAAGCTTATTTTTAGGTTTGGCCTTTTAGGTACTAAAAATCCTTTTCACAGCTTGTAAGTGTGAAAACCTTAGTATGGACTTCGAAATCTGGCACATGCACATACTGCAAACAAAATGTTTGGTCTAGATGATGTAAGATACATCAATGATCCCATCATTGACCTATAAAGATAAACATCAACATCATCACCATCTGAGTCCTTGAGCAAAGGCTTTTCTGTATCCATTGGGGTGCTAGCTGTCCTGACATCTGTGAAACTAAACTTCCTCAATATGTCAGCTACATATTTATCCTGACTGATAAATATCCCATCTTCTTTCTGCTTCACTTGCAACCCTAAGAAGAAAGTGAGTTCTCCCATAGAACTCATCTGAAACTTGTCATGCATCAGTTTCTCAAACTCAGTACACAAATCCTTCTTTGTAGAGCCAAAGATAATGTCATAAACATAGACATGTACAAGCAAAATATCCCCTTTTTTCTTCTGAATAAACAAGTTATGATCTATCATTCCTTTATGAAACCCATTTTCTAATAAATACTTGACCAAGGTTTTATACCAGTTCATTGCTTGAGTGCAAAACCATAAAGTGCTTTCACCACCTTGTAGACTTTGTCTGGATAGTCAGGATCTTCAAACCCTAGAGGTTGACACACATATACCTCATCTTCAATCCTACCATAAAGGAAAGCACGGCTCTTGATCTAGGATCAACAAGGTGTGTTTGATGTCGAGTTTATGAAGAAAATAAGGTTTAAGTTTTCTGTTTTAGGTACTAGTCACATTCGGTAACATTAGGGTTTGTCAAACCCTAATTATAATCAAAATACAAAGCATGTTTTTGTGTATAAAAGACATCAAGGGAAGGGCAACAAGTGTTTCTTGGTTCGATATCAATGTTGTGTTACACTAAACACGATGTTTCGTTTAAGGAGAATGCTAATTTGTGACGGATTCGTGACAGCTTTGTGACACTAAAAAGAGTCGTCTGGATACTTAAAAAAAGGTATCCTTAAACAGTGGTTACAAGTTAGTACTGCTCGCGTTGATGTTTCTACTGCCAAGGTAAAACATTACTACTGCTAGCCTTATCTTTGAAGGTTAGTGATGCTGCTTATGATTATTAGTGCTGCTTATGTAAGTTAGTGCTGCCAGGAGACATTAATACTGCCAAGTAACTGGTTAATGCTGCCAAAGGAAGATTAGTGCTGTTATCACTAAAGGTTAATGCTGCTAGTTTATACTTAGTGCTGCTAGTATGATTAATACTGCTAGTATATTTTTAATGCTGCCACTATTAAGTTAATACTGCTAGGGTTAGCAGTTACTACTGTTGGACTTAAACCAAGATTGAATTTGGTTTAAAAGTTTAAAGGCTCGTATTTATTGAAAGAATTGATTACGAAGATGATTGTTTATTATTTATTTAACGATGAAGTGGAATTTCACGGGTACATGTTCTTATCATATCTTAAATAGCTTACAACGTTTAAAGATAACTTGTTTGTGCTTATAAACGATGTGACGAAGACTTGTCAAAATCTAGCAAAGGTGTGTGATCTACAAACTTATGGTGTTCAATGCTCACATTTGCTATCACTTGTTATGTGTCTCATAGAAGATGAGGATTTTTGTCAAGAGGTTGCGATCTACTTATATTTCACAGATTTATTTATAAGTTCGAAGTCACATGGATAGTACAAGATATAAGACACAAGTTTGGGTTATTCTACTTCAGCATCAAGTTCATTATACTTAGTTTTCTTCAGTCAAGTAAATCTTTACATAAGCCAACAGAATTTGAAGATTCAAGAGGATTGTTAACATATGGGTTTTCAGGGGAAGCTTATTGTCAAAATTGTTTTAAAAAACAAAAACCATCAGGATTTTTTCATAAGCACACACTATGAGTGAAGGTTTCATTACTACTATCTACTTACTGCTAATTTTTATTACTACTAACTTACTGCAAGTTAAGTTTCAACTTCAACTGTCTTAAATTCATTATTCTTATTATGCGTCATGGAGGGTAATTTGAGACATTGGAAATGGCTAGATTAGTAGTGTAGTATATGGTTGTAGTTTTAAAAAGATTCAACAAGTTGCTTATACCTTTCACAGGACCCCAGACCCCTTTGGATTATGAAAAAAAAGTGGTAAGAAGATTACTACAGAGGAAAATGATTTGCAACAACATGTCATGGGAAGAAGATTACAGAGATATGATTTGCAGCTTATTATGTGTGGTGATATGAGCAAGTTACAAAGGAAATCTGAATTAAGGGGAAGTTTTGTTTCATTCAGGGAGATGATTACATCTCAACTTCAGGGAAAGCTTTGGCTTTATGATGAAGTTCGTACACGACTTTGTTTGTTTTGTCATCATCAAATAGGGGAAGATTGTTGGGATTCTAGATTTGATGAGACAAAATAAATAAAAGAATGAAACATAAGGACTAAATCGTCATTAAAGAATTCTACAAGCTGGTGGAGAATTAAGGAAGATTTGGTCAAAGATATCAAAAGATGAAGATTCTAGAAGATCTCCTTAAGAAGATAAAGATAACAGAAGATATTTCTTAATGTTTAAAAGATTTAATTGTTTATATCTTCATGTTAACTTCCTTTCTAAGTCATGATCTCTCTATATAAAGAGATCATAGACACGTACTTTTAGCATCCAGAAAACGCAGGCTTCCAATGAGAGTCTAGCAAAAGTGTGTGTGTGTGTGTACACAGTATTAGTTAGTTAGATAGTTAGTATAGACGTCTATGGTGTAGCCTCAAGGATTGTAAATCCCTGTTACTAGTTAGAGTAACCGATCTTTTCTAATCAAATAGTATTTGGGACTGTGTTGAATAAAAGAAAATCTTGTGATAACATTGATTCGTTTCTTATTAATTCCGCTATGCAAATATTCAATCTGTGTTATCATTATCCTAGATGAGAACTAATCATTCTCGTGTCTTAAACGATTTAAGGAGTTATGTAAGACTCCACAAGTAATCTTTTAACACATAAATTTCCCAATGACGACTCTTGCTGACAAAGCGATTCTTTCGGGTGCTGATAATCATCCACCTATGTTAGAAAAGTATATGTACGATTCTTGGAAAAGCATAATGGAGCTATACATGATGAATAGTCAACATGGAAGAATGATTCTTGAATCCGTTGAAAATGGTCCACTCATCTGGCCTTGAATTGAGGAAAATTGAGTGACAAGACCAAAGAAATATTTTGAGTTATCTGCTAAGAAAGCAATTCAAGCTGATTGTGACATCAAGGAAACAAATATCATTCTCCAAGGACTACCACCTAAGGTCTATGCATTGGTTAGCAATCATAAAGTCGCCAAGGAACTTTGGGAGAGAATTCAACTTCTCATGCAAGGAACTTCATTGACGAAATAGGAAAGAGAGTGTAAGCTTTATGATGAATTCGATAAGTTTGATTATAAGAAGGGGGAAACACTACATGATTTTTACTTGAGAATTTCACTGCTAATCAATGACATGAACATCTACAATATGAAACTAGAAAAATTTTAAGTGAACACCAAGTTTTTGAAAATTTTCCTCCTGAGTGGAGCAAATTTGTGATAGAAGTCAAACTGGTTTGGGATTTGCACACAGCTAACATTGATCAGCTTCATGCTTACTTGGGAAACATGAATTTCATGAAAATGAGGTTTGTTTAATGCATGAACGCAACTCAGACCCGCTTGCTTTGGTTGCAACCCATCAGATGACCCAGTCTCCTTATCAAACTCATCAAAACTCATACCAAAACACTTAATTTGAACCATAAGTTTCACCATATCAGTCTCCATAGTATAAATCACCTCATCAGTCTCAACAATACTCAACCCATCAATCATCAACACCTCTTTCAATCACTTTTCCATCCAATGATTTTCAATCATCAGTTTACCATAACGTTTATTCTCCATCATCATCTATCCCTCAATTGGAATATGCTCCCTAGTTAACCAACAAGCTGAATTCTCCTAACCAGACTCGGGTCTAATTGTTCTAGTGTTTCAGAGAGGTGATGATCCCATTGATGCTATCAATCACGTGATGTCATTCTTGACTGCTGTTGTCACTTCTCGCTATCCTACTACCAATAACCAGCTGAGGAATTTGTCAAACCTTAGGCAACAAGCTACCATTAATAATGGGAGAGTGACCTTACAACCAATTTAGGGGAGAAAAACCTTTTTTGCTGCGGGTACCACAAGGACCTACACTCCAAGAGCAAGTGGAAGTAATTCGGGGAAACAAAGGACTGTTATTTGTTACAATTGCAAAAAGGAATGACACATGTCTAAATAGTGCACTAAACCAAAAAGGAAACGGGATGACTCGTGGTTTAGGGATAAAGTATTGCTGGTTCAAGCTCAGGAAAATGGTCATATTCTACATGAAGAAGAGCTAGCATTTTTGGCAGATCAAGGAATTGCAGAAGGTCAAGCCACACAGACTGTCATTACTCACATTGTTGCTTATCAAGCTGCTGATTTGGATGCATATGACTCTGATTGTGATGAACTCAACACTGCCAAAGTTGCTCTCATGGCGAATTTATCTCATTATGGTTCAGATGCTCTCGCTGAGGTACACAATCTTGATAATGTGAATAACAATATGATTAATCAAGTTGTGCAGGCGATGCAGTCTTTTGAACAGTCAAATGTTGTGAACCATTCAGAGATTGAAATAACCAGTGATAGCAATATCATTCCTTATTCTCAGTATGTGATTGAATCACAACAGGCAGCTGTTTAGAATTCAAACTCTTCTACACAACAAGATGCACTAATATTATATGTGATTGAACAACTAAAAACCCAAGTAGTTAATTGTACCAAGATAAATCTAGACAATAAAAGTGTCAATGATACTTTAACTGCTGATCTTGAAAGATATAAAGAACAAGTTAAAGTTTTGAAAGAAGGACAAAATGTTGATTTAAAGAGTAATAATAACGCTTCAGATTCAAGTGCACAGTCTGTAGAGATTGATCGCTTAAACAAACTCTTTTTGAACATTTAAAAGAAAAGGAATCTTTAATACAAACAGTTACTCTTCTCAATAATGATTTTAAGAAAGAAGAATCTAGGAACATCGATAGAGAGATTGCGTTAGAAAAGAAGATCAAATAGCCAGATAATATTGTTTTTAAAAGAGATCAATCTGCACAAACTGTTCACATTGTTGGTTCCTAAATAATATCATTTCACTTCCATACTAATAGGTATGAATCAATGATAAGAAACCATAAGAAAAGAGATAGAAGAAAGAAAGAATTTTAGAGAGAGAAAGTAGGAAGAAAATAAAGATGGTTGATTACCTTGCAAAGTTACAAATAAGACCAACACCCTCTCCATGGGATGGAGAGGGGTATTTATAGTTTCACACTACCCTAGGGTGACGCCTAGGAGTAGTATTGTTGGGCCGGCTCGGGTTTTGGGCTTTAGCCGGCAATGTATACAATATTAGATTAAATCACGAGCCCAACTCCCTTTCTAGCCTATTACAACATATAATTAAATAACTGATCGAGACCTAATATAATGAACGAACTTCCTTGTTTGACTCAATATTTTGAGGCTAACAATCTCCCCCGAAATGAGTTCATTGTGACACTCCTTCGTGAGATCAATGAGATTGTATTTGTCGTTAAGCTCTCGTCTTTATCTTAGTCTTTATCTTGTTGTAGGCTTATTCCTTCATCCTTTGTGATCTTTGATCTTGAGCCTTTGTCATTATCTTTTGACTTCGTCTTTTGTTCCAAGATCTTTAAATCTTTATCCTTCCATCTTGATCGTCTTTGCCATCTTGAGATCTTGTGTCTTGACCAACATGCTCATACTTTGCATCATCTTGAAAGCTCGCTAACAATCTCCTTTGATAGACTTAATATCTTTGAAGGAAGACGTTGTATATCAGAGTTTGTGCGGAAGTCTTTGTCTTTAATTCTTGAGCTTTCATGATTCTTGAATCTTGATGCTTATAGTATGTCTTTATAGTTTGAGCATGAGCATGTGGTAATGAATCCGAATCCAGCTGGAATGAGGCATCACCATCTCCATCTTTATGTATCCTGAAATAAAACAGTTAGTAATAAAGCGTGTGGACGAATATGGCCTTACAATCCATCCGGATTTGGTTAGATTAACCTCCGGTTCCGTAGGACCATTTTACAGTATAAATATTGTACTTGTGACAGGGTTTCCAGCTCAAAGCGTAAGGTCTTCTAACACAGATGTATTAGATTTACCATGCTTGCTTGTTCTCATTACCGAAACGTCTCAAAGCAGACAACACGGTAAGAGTGAATCAGATAGTTACTATCTTTCTGATTAAGCCGTCAATTCATTTCCTGGAACAAGTTTGATTCACATTGAATCGCACCATCGTTTCTTTCCAGTTGACACAAGTTTGATTCATATAGAATCTCGCAAGTCACCTACCAAGAGCTTGTTTGTGCTGGCTCAAGCAGGTTTTCCATCTTCTTTTGATTAATTACTTACGGTATCTTGGTTAGTGAAAGTTTGCACTATAGAGATATATACTATACTTATCACAACGAAACCAAGTATCACTCTGAATGTTCTGGCAGAATCACAAGGATAATGCGTAGGACTCTTGTCAATATCTTGTGAACTTAATGATCTTCAACAAGTGTTTGTCATGGAATGTGTCATAATGAGATTTATTTGATGATCTCTTGGCTCTAGACTCGATTAGTGCGTTTTGGTTTTTAGTAATCGGAGGCTGGAGCAGACTGCCACCTATTCAATATTAACTAACTCGGAGTGAGAAAGTCAATAGAAGTCGTGTGTATCTCCGTGACAAATGAGACAAGTTTCTTTTGAGAGAAACCCGAATGGCTAGGAAGGGTTGTGCATTGCATCACTGGGTCCATGATGTCGTCTTCAATGTCAGCAATCAACATTGTGATTTTGATAGCATATGTATTGACCCGGTTTCTGCCTAAGTTGTGTGGAGGGCTTCTTTCTTTTCACCCTTTATCCATACATTTCTTTTTAATTCTTCAACCCCTTCAATGCTTACCAAGACGTCATTACTAACACCTTGTTGTGATTGTTCCAGTGTTAGCTCAATCTTAGTCGGCATTCTTCCCTTATACACATTCATCTCCAATCATACCTAAGGACTGCTATTTCTAACTATGGATTGTCCTTGGGTAGATCCCTCCGGTTCTGGTTGGATCATAGGACAAATACCTAACTTTACCACCTTATGACTTCAGAATCGTCGTGAAATAAGATGTTGTAGGGTATTAGATCGTAACCACAAAACCATTTCCGAATAGCACTTTGAGTCTTTTAGATCACATTTTAATTACATTTCTCCCCTTATTTTAAATTCTAAGTCACTTAGTTTTTAAAATACCGTGTGATTAAAATTTGTCTTGAAAAGGCCATGGGGGGAAAATGTTGAAGCTTAGCATGAATTATTTGGAACTGTTTCATCTTGATCCCCCTCAATTTTACATATGTTTGACACCAATAAAAATGATACCAAGTTGTAAAATCGATATAAAATTGAGGTTGAACACTTAGTCATCTTATAACTATCATTCTATTGAATTGTCATTATTATCTTGTTGTTATTAAGAGACTTTTTGGGAATGGTTTGAATACATAAGAATGGTCGTGAGATGATGTATCCAAACTCATTAAATGTTGTTTTTCAAAAAACTCCCCCTTGAAAGATGGAGTGTTGAACACACAATTTTGAAAGATTATGAATTGTCAGTGAGAAATTCTTGAAAAATTGTGTTCAACATTTTGAAAAACATCATGTTAGAAGACTTCTCTTCCAACTCTAAGGGTAAGCGCACTTATGCGTACACTTTCCTTTTTCTTGAGCTCAAAACTTTAAATGTCTTGTAAGAACAGCTCAAGACCGAGAAAAGTTGAATTTCTCGTTGTTAGGATAAGTTATCTTTATAGATAAACTTTCCTTTATTTGAAGTCCGGGTTATGTACTGATATTTGCACATAAGCCATTAAGAAAAATTAGAAATGACATGTTTTGAAAGCATTTGAAACTCCTGTTCGAACTTCATTTACACGCCCGTGTCGATATTAATCAACATTTCTAGGTACGTAAATGTTATCGATTCCAAGAGACATGTCGAGAAGAATATTTTTTGAAACATTTTCTGATTTTTTGATTTTGTATTTTCTTTTTGAAATTTTATATTTTTGTATTTTGTTTTATAAAAAATATTTACATGTTGACCTCAGCATTGTTATGTGATGGTGAAATAGTAATTCCAACTCTTGTCGTGATGTAGCAAAAAAAAATAAAATAGCTGTCTTGTCTGCTGGAGGAACAACTTTTGGAACCAGCTTTGAACTTGACAGTTCATTGCTGTGGTCGTGAATTCCGAGTTCTGAACTGTTATGATCAGAAGTCATTTGTCGTGGAGGAGCGAGGCCTGAACTGTTGTGAACAGACGTCATTGCTTATGCATCAGATGAAAATTCCTTGAAGCCCTGGTTTCTCAGATATCAGTCTTTTCAGCAACCAAACTCGGAGTCCTTCCTTTGTAGGATTTAAAGATGTACCTGCATGTATGTTAAGTGTACCTGCACTGACATCAAGAGTTTGTTTGCATTCATATTGGTTAGTGATATCGTCATTTGAACCATTTGTGGGTTCACTGTCAACCTTAGTTGTGCTAGAGGTGAATATCTTTCCAGTAGGAATCCACTTAAGACCAACTGTCTTGAAAAGTTTACCTGTCGGTTTCCACCTAAGACAAGATCTAGGAGTCATTGTTTTCTCATGGACAACGGAAGTCTTTTTGATTGAAGACCTGTGTCTTTTTGGGATCTGTCTTTCTGGTTTCTTTGCAAAACTTGTTTGCTCTACGGGTATGTATCTTTTTGTTGTCTTATCGGATAGAACCTTAGCACGTGAGTTGACTTCATTCAGGAATTTTGTTACACAAGAATCATGATTGGCATTAAAGACACATTTCTGACATGTTGAGCAAACAAAATGTTTGTAGTCAGAAAAACTTCTAGAATTCCTAGAGTGTTTGTTAGGGGCCAGTCTTGTCTTGTGCAACTTACTCTTAGATGCAGGCCAATTCCTAGACTTTTGGTTATTGATCCTAGGTTTTGGTGTGCTTACTATTGCTGTGTTTGTGTGCTAGCAGAAGGATACACTGGTTTCTGAATTCCTCAGTTTCTTGTGTTTATTCTTAGCTTCCTCCTTTTTATAGGTAGTGGATTATGACCATGTCATTTGAGCTTTACTAGTGACCAGGTGCAATCATGTGATGAGGTTTTGCAACAACAGATTCTCTTTCCTTAGGCAAATAATGTGTAGTGACTGGTTTTGACAAATCGTTATTGACATCAACTTGGGAGGCAAACCGTTGCTTTGAAAATCTAGGTCGTTCAGACTTAAACGCAGTCGGTTGTCTAACAACTGATTGGTTTCTACGTGGTTGTAAAGCCGGTTCCCTAGATTGACGATTTGCAAAACTTAGATTACACTATTTCCTGTTATATTTCCTTAACTCATTTTTTAATTGTTGCAATTGCACCCTTTTTCCTGAAGTTGAGCTTTGAATTTATCATTATTTGCAATCAAAGAAGTTGTGTGTTCTATGTTCTTAGCTCTTATTGTCTTGATAGAATCAAACATTTCTTTGTAATGCCTTTTCAAAGTCTCATTTTCCTTAAGTAACTTAGCCACTTTATGTTCCAATTCGATGTTTATTGTTTCAATTACATCTATGTCATGTTTAACCTTGGCTTCATTACTTTTTACTTTCGAAAATTGACCATGTTGCCCTTCTTTTAAAACTTGATTTTGATATTTGAGTTCAAGATTAACACAATGTGCTTCCATTCTTGAAAAATCTTTTTGAAATTGGGCAACTGTCTTTTTGAGATGAATATTTTCATATTCAAGAGATTGATTTGAGAGTTCAGTTGTCTGGTTATCAGTTAATGTAGCAGGCAAAGGACATGTGTCATGACATTGTTCAGCATTCTGGTCAACCTCTCCTTCATTATTGAATTCGGGTTGCTCAGTATGCTGTTGTCCTATAGCAAAGACATTGATTTCAGCAGTCGTTTGTACCTCAGCCATTGGCTCTTCATCATATATGGGTCTGATATCTGCATCATCAGCATGTGCATCATTCCCTGATCTGCTGCTTGTATCTTGCTCTTTTAATGTTGTCCCACTGCTTTCTGTATCAACCAAACTAGCATCCAATGCTTTACTCGAATCAACCTTATCCTCTGTTGTCTGCATTTGTCTTTCATTCACCCAGCTGTTATACTCTTCTTTATGCTTTGCTCTTTCATCAATCGACTTCTTAACAGATTCCACGTGTTGGATCAGTGTATCACGGAATTCTGGAATCGAGAGTTGAGTGTATTGGAGAAAGTAGTTGCGTGTCATTACAACAAATTCATCATCCAAATACATCCGTGACTTGATGAACATCTGAAACTGTGTCTCGAGTACTTTAAGAGAAGCCATGGATCCAATCTCTTGAAATTCTTCTTTGTCAAGTTGCTTTTCTAATTGATCCACGTATAGGAACATTGTGCCCGTGAAAGTCTCTATATCTTGACCAAAGAGTGTCGCAAATGCACGTTTGAATCCAGACTCGGTTCGAGTTCCTTTTAAGTCGTTGTTTGAAAGAAGCTTGAGGTGTGAATGAAGTTGTCGAAAAGATACCATGCAACTTTTTTTTGCTTTGTCTTGAATTTGTTGCATTTGTTGTTCTTCCGAATTAGAACACGAAGATAAAGTATCTTTCGTTTCCATTTTACTAAAAATTATGAAGTGAAAAGGATTATGTAGGATCTTAAGATGATAAAGTTGTGTTGTGGTTTTGTCTTGATGTTACAGGTTCGATTTACAAATTTGATTAAACAAATCCGGTACCAAATTTGGTAACAAATTCGGTAACAAAATCGGTAAAGCAAATTCGGTAATAAACTCGGTAACAAACTCTGTAAGATATTGGATAGACCAAACTCGAAAGGTTTCTCGGACAAGTCTAAGATCAAATTCGACAAGTTACAAATGGAAATTATCTAACAAATTTGCCTATTACAAAATTCGATAATAACTCTCCTAACACAAAACTCGATAAAACAGAAGATTTGTATATCTATTACAACCTTTATGCTAACTTCCGAAAATGAAATGAAATCCTAGAACACACTTTTCGATAAAACCGAAAATGTGTGCACTATTACAACTCGATTTCTAAACAAGATGACTTTCTTAACAAATTAGGGGTACAACTCAAATTCAGTAATAATAAAAGACAAACAACCCCTAACTCGGTTGTACTTGTTCCTGTTTCAAAATAGATAAAAATAGAAAAAAACTTTCTGTTGCCAAGTATCGAACACGTGATCACTTCAATCACTATACACAGCCACAATCAACTAACCTTTATGCTAACTTCCGAAAATGAAATGAAATCCTAGAACACACTTTTCGATAAAACCGAAAATGTGTGCACTATTACAACTCGATTTCTAAACAAGATGACTTTCTTAACAAATTAGGGGTACAACTCAAATTCAGTAATAATAAAAGACAAACAACCCCTAACTCGGTTGTACTTGTTCCTGTTTCAAAATACACGTGATCACTTCAATCACTATACACAGCCACAATCAACTAAGCTAAAGAGAATCTATGTTAGTTCTTCCCACACTCGGTATTAGACAAACTCGATGTTACAAATACTTAGCAAATTCGGTATATTAAAAAATAACACAGAAGTATCATAAGTGGGAATCGAACACAAGACCACCAGTGTGAAGTATTAACACTCCCACACAAACCACTTGAGCTAGGCCTCTTTATATGTTCTCCTTTTCCATTCTCGATATTAAACCACAAATTCGGAATAATCACAAATTCGGTAATACTAAAAAATAGGACGGAAAGTGCCACAACCCGGAATCGAACACAGGACCTTTCTAATCAAATCTTAACATAACCACACAAACCAACTGTGCTAGACTCCTTTTATGATATTCTTTTCCAAATTCGGTATTAGTACTCAAATTCAATGTACTATTTTAAGTAGATAGCAAATTCGGTTTGTACGATTTTTACGGTAGAACCTTTTTCCAAATTCGGAACAGATTTTTAACAATAAAAACAAACCGAATTTTATAAAAACAACAAAAATAAAATATTAATACCTCTTAAACTTTAAACAAGATAAAACCTTGATTAGTTAGGAAGATCAAAATCACACTTTTGATAGAAAAAAAAATTCCAACAAAAAAAAATGCTAAACCACACGAACACAACTTGTTATCCCCTTGACTCTTGATACCAAATGTCGGTACCCTATAATATATCATTTCACTTCCATACAAATAGGTATGAATCAATGATAAGAAACCATAAGAAAAAAGATAGAAGAAGAATGAAAGAATTTTAGAGAGAGAAACTAGAGAGAGAAAGTAGAGAGAAAAATGAGATGGTTGATTACCTTGCACACCAAAATACAAATGAGACCAACTCCCTCTCCATGGGATGGAGAGAGGTATTTATAGTTTCTTACTAACCTAGGGTGACGCCTAGGTGTAGTGTTGTTGGGTCGGCTCGGGTTTTGGGCTTTAGCCCGCAACATATACTATATTAGTTTAAATCACGAGCCAGACTCCCTTTTTAGCCAAATACAACGACTAATAAATAAAGACCGAGTTTCCTTGTTCGACTTAATATTTTTGAGGCTAACAGTTTTTTTATTTTGCATGTTTTTTTATTAATGTAATTTTAATTTTATAAAATGAATGAAATGTTTTAGTTAATTTAAATAAATGGAAAAAAAAGGATGGGTCTCAAAAGTGATGTTAAAATGATATTATGGTTGCAGAGATTTTTTAAGTGTTGGTGTTAAAATATTAAAGCAGATGTGACGCTGATGTTGCGGATGTTTTTAATATTGTGACACCTTAGCCTCTAAACTTGTCAAATTTAAAGTTGTCAAACTTTAACTGTTAAAGTTGTCAAACTTGTCAAACTTGTCAAAGTTACATGGAGTATTGACACGTGTTAGAGTAGAAAATGGCAAAAGAATAGCTACTCAGATCTCAACACACAATGGTGTCAAAGATTACACAGCAAGTAAAGGTGGTGTTCGTGTTAATTTGTTTGGGTTCACGGATTAATGAATTATTATAATTTCTATTTAAATACGACTCATTTATTAATCGTGTCAAAGGAAACTTAATCGTAACCCAGATCTGCATAACATGTGTAACCCGTTTGTAACCCTTTTAACATGTTCAAGTAAATTGGTCAAACGATGAATAAAATTGGTGATTTGTCAATTTAACTAATTTAAATGCAAAACAATATAAAAAAATTAATAAATGATAAAAATAACAAAATTATACGACAATTTTAATGATATCTTAGTTATAATCGTAACTCACTCTCACTCATATATTAAGTATATAACAAAATACATTTAATCAAATCCAACATAAAATGCAAGTTATATATTTTATTTTTAGGAGCTTATATTTATTTAAACGGGTTCATGTGTTAACACGTATAATATTTACTCAACCCAAACACGACCCATTTATTAAACGGGTTAAACTGGTCGATCTGTTTTTGACACAAACCTGTTTATCTTTAACCAAAACTTGTTTAACTTCGTGTCGGGTTCGTGTCGTATATCGTGCCGTGTCAAGAATTGACACCCCTAACAATAACACAAATCAAATTATTAGTAATTTTCCCTATAACACATATAATTTCATTTTCAAGCGAAAAAAATTAACATTGTGTTAAGTCACGTCCTCATATTTAAACACATTTAAATTCATTATTTTCATTACTTGTTAACCATAATAACTTAACTTGTTTTTATCATCTTTTGAATAAAAATCATACATGCTTTTGGAATCAACTTTCTCTATCATGTGAATGTAATTAAAGAGGCTCTTGTGAAATTCAGCAAAGTGTCAGGTGGTCTGCTTCCTAATATGGAGAAGAGTGTTATCTTCTTTGGAAGTGTGAAGGAAAATGTTAGGAAGGATATCTTGCAGACCTTACCTTTCAAAGTGGGGAAGCTTCTTATGAAATACTTGGGAATTCCTTTGCTTGCTATAAGGTTAAGAATCAAGGAATGTAAATGCCTTGTGGACAAAGTAAAGAATAAAGTTCTGGACTAGAAGAACAAATTTCTTTCTTATGCAGGAAGATTAAAATTGATTGCTTCGGTTCTTTCAACAATGCAAGCTTATTGGGCTGCTATTGTGAAGATTCCAAAGACAATAATCAATGACATTGACAGAGTCTTGAAAAAGTTCTTATGGTCAAATAATGAGTTGAGTAAAGGCAGATCAAAAGTTTCTTGGAAGATTGTTTGCAAGCCTAAATGTGAAGGTGGTTTGGCCTAAGACAGTTGGAGAAATGGAATGATGTCCTGCTCACAAAACATATATGGAGAATTATAAGCAAGAAAGATAGCTTGTGGGTTAAATGGGTTAATGTGGTAAAGTTAAAAGGGAAAAGTTTTTGGAATATCATTGAAGAAAGGAATGACAGCTGTACATGGAAAGCTCTTTTGGAAATGAGATATAAAGTTAGACCTTTCTTTGTTTATGTTGTAGGAAATGGAAAGGACATTGATATATGGAGTAATAATTGGTGTACTATTGGACATATGAATCAACTCATTTCTAATAGCATGCTTTCTGATGCAAGGATTAATGATAACTGTGCTTTAGTAGATATGATAGACAATGGAACATGGTGTTGGCCTGAGGAGTGGACTCAAACAATTCCTGTTTTGACTAGAATTCCAATTCCAAGGTTAAATGAAAATATGAAAGATGAAGTCAAGTGGAAAAGCAGTGAAGGCAAACTGATTGATTTCAATATTAAGAATGCATGGTGGGATCTAAGAGATAAGATGGAATCTGTGAAATGGTGGAAAGTGGTGTGGTTTCCTCAATGCAATCCCAGGAATGCTTTTATTCTTTGGATGGAAATTTTGGGGAAATTATATACCAAAGACAGAATTCAAAATTAAAAAAGAGCATCCTTCTATGTCCTTTATGCAACAAGGTTAATGATTCACATGATCACTTCTTAAAATGTGATTTTTTTAAAGAAATATAAAGGAATTTGGAAAGCATAATGAATATGAGTAATGTTCCAAGTTACTGGAAGGATATAATTGAGAAAGTAGCTGAACAACCTTGTAATAATGCTATTAGGAGTGTGGTGAGAAGAATCACTTTGGCTACTGCAGTATATTACATTTGGAAGGAGAGGAACTCAAGAATCTTTAATGATACAAAAATGCCTTGTGAAAAAGTTCTACAAATGATAATGGAGAACATTAGACTACAAAATCAAAGGCTTCAGGTGAAGATGTCAAAACAGGTCTGCAAGGTAGCAATGGAATGGAATGTGAAGTTTGCAATCAAAGATGATGACTGACATCCTGTTTGTTTAAAAGGGTGTCACACCCCGTCAATGGTGGAAACACGGGATGCGACGATACCATTCATCGCACAAGATACAAGATCATACACTTTATAAATTACATTCATAAAACTGAAGTTTACAAAACTTTACAAGTTAAAAGCTTAACATAATTCAAAACCACGTCCATCTCTACCCAGTCCCCTTGGGTTACATCTTTTCTCTTCCAATACCAATCACATACCTTTGATTTGACACACCTGAAAATGATACTCGAAAACGTCAACAATAATGTTGGTGAGCTCGTAGGTTTGACCTTAAACCCAAAAGTTGTGCCAATATTTCAACAGTGGACAATACTGTTATATGATAGTGAATATATGCAAACAACCTTAGCATCACCGCTAATCAATAACCATATGTCCACTTACGCAACCTAAAGGGCTAACCATCTGGAGCAACAAAATAATAGGGCAGGACCTCACACAAACTTGGGTATACGTACCCTTCCGCTCAATAATCTCACAAATACTGGGTAGGCGTACCCATCCGATCCAAACAATCACATAATATTCACATAGCAGTCATAAGCACATAACTTGTCCCAAAAATAAAACCACATTTCGCACAGATCAATTCAAAACATTTCAAAACACATTTGAGTATCATTTTCCCCCAACGGAAAAACAGTAAAAAGTGGGGCTACGAGAACTCACCTCAATCAGAAATCAAAGCAACTGCACAATCTCAATAAAGCAGAACACAATAAATCTCTACGCAAGCGCACAATGTACCCGACAACGACCTAATATATACTCACTATATCAATACTTGCACAAAATTATCTTATTGTACAAGTGTTCGCCTTAACTCACGCAAAATCCTCATTTTATCATTCCAAAATCCCATTCCAAATTCATATTATTCCAAACTCGTTATCTCTTACCGTTAATCTCATTACAAAAACCGTCGTCTTGTTACCAAGACTTTATCTCATTATCAACACTTTATCTCATTTTATGGTTGTGTGGTGATTACGCGAAAACGACTCAAAAACACTTGGGCAAAGTGCGACATCAACACAATATAGCTCAAACACCGCAAACGTTGAACGATACAACCGACCAAAATACTCCGCAAAAAGTCGACGAAAAGAAATGAGCAAGAGCTCCAAAGCCAAAGATAAATGATCCACATTTCCGTAGACGATACGATATATATATATATATATATATATATATATATATATATATATATATATATATATATATATATATATATATATATATTTAAATATAAATATATACACATAAACACTGGATAATTTAAATAAAATAATAATATTTTATTATTATTTCGTTTTATTATCGGGCTAACGGGTACAACGCTTTGTCGTTAAATATGTCCAACAACTACTATTTCGACACCAAATCTCCATAAAACTTATCCTTTACTTCTTCAAATAAATCGACGCATTGATAAAATATATCAAAAACTTATAGAATTTACTTCTTTCGCCTTGCATTAAATTTTCAAGTAAAATAACTATATTTTATTAAATTATAAAAAAAACTTTATCTCTTTTAGCAAAATCTCTAAGTATATAATTCTTTTTCGAAAATTCGGCATGACCCGTACGTCTTTATGACTTTTTCCAAGGTATTAAACCTTAACCCAAAACATTTTCCGCAAAACTCGACATTTTCCGACAACATCAACACTTTCAATACGCTTTGTCAAACCATAGCGACATAATCCCTTTTTATCCGACAAAAATCCCTTTTGGTTCAACACAATTCCATAACTCCATTTACTCTTGTTATTGGGCCCTAAGGCTCATTAAGGTCTTAAATACTTAGCCCGATAGCAAAAACTTAATCAATATCTCTTTACATAAGCCCCAAAATACAAATCGAACCCCAATGGGCCTTAGGCCCATTAAGCCAAAATAATAGGCTATAAGCTCATAATTTATATACATCAACCAAAACCAAATTAAGCCATAAGCTTAATATAAGCCGAGACTAAATAAGCTCGAAATTAATAAGCCAAAAGAATAAGCCAAAACCAAGTGGGCCGAGCCCGACTTGGCACTCAAACCGAAACAAACAAACGCACCCTTAAATGGGCCGAAGCCCACTCGGCGTTGGGCCGAGACAAAACGAACGGACCCTTAATGGGCCGAACAACCAAACACACTCTTATTGGGCCGAACTCAAACCAAACGGACCCTCGTTGGGCCTAACCAAACCAAACAGACCCTCGGTTGGGCCTCGGTTAGCCATCCGAGCCCACACCGAGTCCACTAACCAAATCGACGGGCCAAGCCCACGTCGGAAGCCCAACGAAACCAAATGAGCTCTATGAGCTTGTAGAATAAGCCATAAGCTTGAAAATAAGCACTTAGATGAAAAGGAAAAATTACCACAACAACCATTATGTTTAAACTCAAAACCCCGTATCTTTTGTTTATTTAATAGCGAAATAAAACCCTTTTTAAACAATCAAGGATTAAACCTTCGACGATCAACTTGTCACACTAGTATTAAAATATCATAAGAAGCTTAGAAGTACAATAAAGTTTTAGTTTTAGAAAAACTTACAAAATAATGAGTTCGGTTCGAGTTTTAGACACGGAGAGGATGACCCAAAAACCTTATGCAATAACTTGTGTTCAATCCAATAATGACTCACTATCTATTCTTATAACCCCGCTCTTGATAAATCTTCAAAACCAAATGTTTATGTGAGTGTATGTGTGCTCATCGAAACCACAAGGGAAAAAGGCAGAGAATATTTTGTTTTCAAATTTTTTGAAGATGCATGTATGTGAAAAAATGAGGTGGATGGAAGCACTTAGATGAAAAGGAAAAATTACCACAACAACCATTATGTTTAAACTCAAAACCCTTATTCTTTTGTTTATATAACACGCAAATAAACACCCCTTTTTAAACATCAAGACTTAACCTTTTCGACGATCAACTTGTACAACTAGTATTAACATACCATAAGAAGCTTAGAAGTACAATAAAGTTTTAGTTTTAGAAAAACTTACAAAATGATGAGTTCGGTTCGAGTTTTAAACGCGGAGAGGATGACCCAAAAACCTTATGAGCCGTTGCCGGCCGACTTCGGACCGAAAAATACAAATTTTCAACAAAACTTGATCGAACATTGCTCATCAATTTAATAACACTTCCAACCTCAAAATAGGTTTTGACAACTCGCATTTGACCAAAATTTCACATTTTTACGACCGTAACGGTATTTTACCGAATTTCATGAAAACAACCGTTTTCAGATAACTTTCAAATCTTACACTCACGATTTACGCCTTTAAACCATCGTTATTTCAATAAAATTAATTTATTAAACATATAAATCCATTAACACATTCCCAACCTTATAAATCTCCATATTTAATTAAACAGCCATGCCAGTACGCGCTGCGTGATGAGTTTTCGCCATTCACGGGAAAACTTCCCGGAAAGCAC
>BQNB010046893.1:0-21140 GCA_026074375.1 Tanacetum coccineum | reverse complement strand
ACATGTTTTGCCGCCAACGTATATATATTTGTCTAAACATCGAGCGATGCATGATTTATGGTTTTTTTTGTTATATTTACTTAACTGGTTAAATCAATATCCTAGCATTTTTATACTTATGATTTATGCATGGTATTTATAGATTTTAATTTTTCTTTACCCAGTGCCCAAATGGACATGCCTTATGCAAGGAGTGCTTCACCAATTTGCAAGTTAACATATGTCCTCAATGTGCCAATCGAAACATCACCCGTTCTTATGGGTTTGAGAGGATATTAGCGACAGTCACTTCACCGTGCAAGAACAAGGGCTTCGGATGCAAAAGAATACTCAATGTTCCTCATAAACGTGGTCACGAACTCACTTGTATCTACACAGAATGCTTTTGCCCTTATCCTTCCTGTGGGTTTTCAAATAGCTCTGAGAGGTTATACCACCACTTCAACGTTATCCATCCACAACAGGCAACCAAATTCACTTTTGATAAACCATTCGGTCTGAGTATGGGAATATCGGAGAGAAGAATTCTTTCTGCAAGAAGTGAATCAGGGTGTCATCTTTGTCTTCAACCAAAGCATGACAGACAATGAGCGCACGTTTTGAGTTTGCAATGCATCGGTTCACCATTTCTACATGGGAACGCTTTTCAGTGCACAATTAAAATGTACTGTTGGGAAATTGTTTTAAGTGCAAAATTCAAACCAACAGTGTGCCGCCAGTGGGTTCCACGTCCCCCTGAAAAGAAGTTTTTGACTGTGCCCCGTGCTTGTGGAGCCATATCTGAGGCAACATTGTTGATAAAGAAGAGTAAGTACTTAAACCGTACCTATCATTATAGTATTAGATCAATTTGATGAAGGGTTCATAGTGTATTTTTTTTTCATAAATTGGAAGTTCATCCTTTTTTAAGCAGATCCAAACATTATTACATACAAAAATCAAGAATATTCATTAAACAAACAACAGAATGTTAAGAGGAATGAAATGGGAACACCAATTCACAACTCCAGACCTATCGGATACCAAAACAACACCAACCCTGCTAAAAACATGACTCTGTCGACTCTTAAATCAGTAATAAACCCCTTTAGAAAAATCAGCGTGTGGAAGAAGGCTGTGAGTTTTCTAGGATCACTCCCTGCTAAACTAAGAGATGTCGAATGGAAGCCTGATTATAAAATGTGCTATTCTAACCCTGAGCTAGCAACTGGGCAGTGGAAAATCGAGATTTGTTTAACTGACCCCTATGGAAATATCTACATGCAAGCTTTTGTGACAAAACCAACGAAAAGGAAGTTATCTAAGTATCACAAATTAAGTGACATAATGTCACCAAACTGGTTCATCGAGTGAAGCTTTGGACGAAAGAATAAGGGAGGAAGAATTTGTGCGCTCCCAAAATAATGTTTATCGTATTTTACTTTATGTCGTATGCATATTTAAAATAAAATCAATTATATTAAATCCATTACGGATTATACTTTGATGTACGAGGACTACCTCTATATTAATGAATGAATATTTTGGTGGATTAATTTATGTTTCAGTTATTATAATTAATTTTTAGAAAAAAAAAACAAAGTTCGCCGCACTTATTATAAGTGCGCCGCACTTTTTAGTTGTTTTAGGAACAAAAAGCTTACAAAAGAAGTTTCTAACTCATTATAAAAAAACACACTAAAACTTAGAACACCGCCGGGTTTCCAACCAAAATCAAAGTTAAGATTCAAAAAAATCGATCCACCAAATTCTTAATCATGCCAAGGGTATGCTTATTTCGTTCATTACTATTTCTTATCATTAATCTATTATCATTATGTGTTTTAGGGTTTATATAAATTAAGTTTGAAGAAATTATGAAATCATGCAATTAAAGTTTGAATAAAGACTAGGATTATGCCTCATTGTTAAGATTTAAGAACCCTTGAACAAATCCAGGTTTAACTATTTGGAATTAGCATTTGGATTTTGAGTTAAAATTATTAAAAACTCGTTTTGTTTAAAACAGAGCAGGAAGTACGCCGGTTTTGGTTAGAAACCCGCTGCACTTGCTTAATTATTAGAAAACTGCCGCACTTTTATACAAGTGCGCAGCACATTTTCTCACAGAAAGTCACAGTATGTCTGCAATTTGATCATAACATAACCAACAAAACTAAATCTTGTCTAACTTAATTATATATCATATCTTTGGTTGATTTGTGATGTGTAGACTTCAGGAGCATATGATCATGAAGCAGGGTCATCCCGTGCCAAACGCTCTAGAAATGTTAAAACCATTGAAGAAGCGTTACTCTCGGATGTTCACCACGAATTCTTAAAGTGTAGAGGTTGTAGTAGAGAAGTAAAATCTCGTTATAACTCTAGGTTGGCAACTTTTCTCCCAAAACTCATTTATTCGCCGCAAATCGTGGATTGGCAGTTGTTACACAAAATTGGTTGTGGAGACGAGATTGACCAAATGTTAAAGATTAGTTTGAAGGAAGCTCAATCTGAAGAGGAGATATTCTTTTCTGTAGCTTGGGTGAGGGCTTTTAACATCCGTGAACCTATTTACCCAGAACTTTGCCGTGAGTTCTATGCTACTTATGAGTTTGATGAAGTATGTGCGGGTGATGAGTTACAGTCAAAGAAGATAATCAGTTTTAGACTAGGAGGACGTGCTCATAGTCTAACCTTGTTGGAGTTTGCTAGGAAATTGGGATTATATCATGCTGAGGAATTGGAGGAAGACGGTTTTGATATTTATTTTCAGGGAGGTTTGAGAAGTGATGAAAACTTCAATGCTAGAGAATATTGGGAAAGGATTAGCATAGATAGGGACTTGCATTTGTCTAGGAGTTCAATAACTTCTGTTAGATTCCCGATTCTCAGAGTGTTGCATAAAATGATCACTTACGGATTGTGTCAGAGGACGACTGGATATGAGAAGATTCAGAAAAATGATTTGTGGTTGTTGAGTATGTTTGAGGATAGACATCAGAATGGGTATGAAAATGTAGCTTGGGTAATTTCAAAATGGATGAAAAGAAAGGGATCTGGAAGTCAGAAGGATAGTCAGATTTGCTGTGGACAGTTCATTACAAAGATTGCTAAGAAGAGCAGAGTTTTGACTGATGAGACAATACATAGCTTGAGTACTCCGGTTTACTGCAGAGATTTAGACAGGACTACCCTGAGAGAATTGATCGACTCTGAGGATAGATTGATTCCTGATATTCCGGTTGATGATGTCCAGAGAGTTGCCGCCCAGAGAGCCCCGAGAGTTCAGAGAGCTTCGATGCAGGATTTATATGAGCGTATGGGTAGCATGGAGATTAGGCAGGAGGCAATCGAGAGGATGGAGTACAGATAGTCATATCATTGGGATAGGTACCAGGGTGTCTTTGAGCACATGGCAGGAGTTTATAATGTTCCGTTGCAGGGTGCTTACAACCCACCTGGTTATGCTCAGCCCTAGTACGACCAGTACTACCAGCAGTACTATCCGCAGCAGCCACCACAGCAGCAGCATGATGATGAGGAGGATGAGTAGTGTCGGATGACACGAGTTGGATATGTGATTATGTGTTTGGACACACATATGTTTCAAAAATAATATTATTATTATTATGATGTGTAAATGCCTCTGTTGGCATTAAAAACAATATTTTAAGACTTATTAATTAGAATAATTATTATGCATATGTCTTGGAATATGTGTATTTGAAACAGGAAAAGGAGGTGAAAAAGACGACTACAAGCAAGAACTTTAGAGGATACGCAATGCAAAAGTATATTTCACTTTCCCTATTTATCTTTTCTCTATAATCTTTCGCATTAGGGACAATGCTCATATTAAGTATGGGGGAGATAACTTGGAAAAGTGAAAACATTTAAAACCAAAAATAATAAATTTAAAATTTTATCATAAGCAATCTGACTCGAGATGGATAACGTTACTAGCATATTATACCATCAAGTAAAAGTGAGGTTCGCCCTTAGACTTTAAGATTTCGGGTATTTATTTTTTATACCTAAGATAATTGATACCTTTAGCCTATTCGAGTTAGGGTTTGATTGCAGTCATATATGTCTATTCCGTCATTACGGATGTGTATGTATGGTCTTTGTCGCTTTTTCTGGAACAGTGATATCGGTTGAAAATTATGTATGTGCCGGTGATTTGTAAATTTTAGAACTTGTGCTTAAAATCTTTTCGAGACCGCAGTAGGATCACGCTTGCGTGATATAAACATTTTTCTGATTAAGAGGTATTATTAAAATGGAAAATATAAATGAATTACTTTGTTGAAATCACTTTTTAATTAAATCATATGAAATTGTATACGTTCGAAATATTACGCATAATTGTAAAGTGTTCTTACCATAAGTATAGGGGAAAGCAAGTTTCCCCCAAAGATAAAAAAAATTAAATCTGAATGTCTGAGTATCACCTCAATGAAGAAGTTCGATGGAATAACGGATAAGATGGATTATTATTTACTTATAAGCTTTTTTCAACAAAACAAACCAAAAACTTACTAGTATGTAACCTCTTTTGAAGATAATGCCCGGTGCTTACGCCATATCGGTGGAGTTCAGTTTCTAGTACAAGCTTATGCTAATTTGTACATTTCATGACTGTGCGTTTGAGTGACTCCAGTTTATTACCCTTATCATTAAATTGAGCGTGAGTGAAAAATAAAACGTATCTGAAATTTCGTGAGTTGCTTTGTCGCGTTATCTGTGCTTATGATTTCTAATCTGTTGAAACGAAATTCTTTCGCTTTGATTGCTTGAGGGCAAGCAATAAGCTAAGTATGGGGGATTTGATAACGCTCCAAATATATATAAAATTTCCCTTAGAAATGCGAGAAATATATGTACTAACGCAATGAATATTACAAGAATTGGTCGTTTGTTATGTAAATATTGTTACAGGACTAAAAGTGGAAGAAAAGGACTTAACGTGCAAGAGATTTGGTTAAATACTACTAACATTCGTCAAAAGAAGGATCTAGAATATGGACCATTGAAGTCAGAAGGAAAAGTGCGCCGGTTTTATAACCAAGTGCGGCGCACTTGTCAGCGAGTTTAATGCACATCATTAATTGAAGATGTGCGGCGCACTTTTATGTAAGTGCGGCCCACTTTCTGTGTCAGTTACTAAAAAGTCATCAATGATACAACTCTTGAGTTGCCTAATCATTGCTATAAATTAGGGCACAAAATTGGAGGAAAATCATCCCTCACAACAACAATTAACAACTTACAACACACTCTCTACTTCTCCCTAAGAGTTAGAATAGTTTTCCAAGAAGATTTGAAGGTAAAACCTTCATCTTCATCATTTTCCGGGTAAAAGAGCAAGTGAAGTTCTTAATCCCAGAAGTTGGAGGAGTTAGTTATCGAGTTAAATCTCTGTTCTAGAAGGAATCGTTAGTTTGAATTATTTACTCTTGAAATTTGGTAAAGAAACATGTTTCCTTCCTTTTATAATATGAGTTTAAAATCTATAGTTGTTGTTATATGTGTTGCTATCATGAATGTTGAGTAGATAAACATGGTTGGTTAGGAATTCTATGGATATTATGGATTAAACATGAGCTTTTGAATAAGCCTTTGATATAAATAATATGAGCTTGATGTTTTTGGACTTAGACTCTTTAATTTTCATTTGATCACCACTTATCCCGGATATAGGTCGAAAGACTCCGGTTAAGTGATTGATTTCCAAGTTGTTTGTCTATGACAACTAGACCTTAGCCTTGTGAGGATTGGCTAAGTAAATGAAAATTAACCTAAGTACAAAAGTGTTTAACGCTAAACCTCATGTCTAACGAACTTGGTTTAGCAAGCTTATACTACTCATGATCAAAACACGAATCACACCTAAAGCATTTTCATAGTTAAAGATAAAGGCCGGAAGGGTTTTTCATTATGAATAATAGACATTCTTTTTAAGCAACTAAACATTCTTAAATCGATTATAAATTTATCCGTGAATCATTCAAGTTTATCCATGATATCCATCATTCCTTAAACCAAACATGTCCTTTAAACCATTGAATTAGACCATTATCTTTAGACCCATGACAATCTATAAGATAATCCTTTTTCGTAATATTATCGACTTTATCTTAGAATTGGCAATCTCCTGTGGAACGACCTGACTTACCTACAATACTATATTACAAACGAAGGTTATACTTTACCCGTGTGTTTCCATATAATTGTCCTGCATTTTCAGTATTATAAATTTAAAGCTTTTGAAACACATCAGGGCCTTAATGGGCTAAACTATATTGGGCCTTAATGGGCTAGCCCATTTGCTTGACATGTTCTAACTAGTGAAGCTCGTATGAGTAAGAGTCTTGGGATGTCGAGATTGAGTTGATAAATGTATATTTGTGGTGGATAGGGATGTTGAGATATCTGTAAGTTGAAGTATACAACTACAAGTAACTTGTGAACTTTACATTATGTTTTACAAGTTACATGTTTGTTGTCACCAAAACATAAAGAGAATGTATAGATTAAATATCGTAATATTTTCACTAACAGGAGGGTCCGCGATTAATTAAGTAAGCTGTTGTATTGACTGAATCTTCCCCGAACATCTTTGGGAGCCCTGCATGAAACCTCATACTCTTCGCTCTCTCATTCAATGTCTGGTTCATTCTTTCAACAACATCGTTCTGTTGAGGTGTTTCTGGGACTGTTTTCATCATCCTAATCCCGTTCTCAGCACAATACTTAATGAACTCTCTGCTACTATATTCTCTACCATTATCGGATTTCAAACACTTTACTCGAAGGTTTGTTTCATTCTCCACGCAGCCTATCACTTCTTAAAAGTGTTGATTGTTGAATACCTCAAATTTATTATTAAGAAAATAAACCCATACCTTCCTGCTACTGTCATCAATAAAGGTAATATATTAGCGGGATCCGCCTATTGATGCAACAGATGTAGGGCCATAGACATCTGTATGAACTAGCTCGAGCCTCTATAGTTTCTTTGTATTCCCAGACTTTACGAAGCTTACCTTCTTCTGTTTCCCCAATACACATGGCTCACAGAAGCCTACAACGGCCTTCTGTAAATCTAGGATCCTACCCTTCGAAGCTAGAATTTTCATACCCTTCTCACTCATGTGTCCAAGCCTCTGGTGCCACAAAGTAGCATTGCCCCTACCATCAATAGCTACGTTAATCTCGTCACAGGGTACCTCAACCATATACAGGCTTCTACGTTTGTTCCCATGAGTTACCACCAAACTACCTTTAGTAACCTTTCACTGTTGGTCTCTGAAGCCTACGTGGTAACCTTCCTCATCAAACTGCCCAATAGAGATTAACCTCCTCTTTAGGCTTGGAATGTACCTAACATTCTTTAGAGTCTAACTTGTACCAAAAGAAGTTTTGAGGACAACATTCCCAACTCCTGCAATATCTAGAGTCTTGTCATCTGCTAAACAAACCTTACCAGAGTGTAGCTTGAACCTTTCTAACTCTTCCTTGCAATAGGTAGCACGGAACGATGCACCAGAATCCATAATATGATCATCAATCGTATTCTCAACACAACATACCAATGCGTCATTATAGTCTCTAACTTCCATGTGAACCTCCTTATCCTTCGAGGCTACAGGCTTCGGACATTGATTTTAAAAGTGCCCTTCTGGTTGTAATTCCAACACGTGATATCCTGCATGTTCCTGGAATGACCTCTCTTCTTTGATTTTGATCTAACTCTGTTCTACTTCAGCCCTTTGTATTGCTTTTTGCCAATGCCCCTGTCTTCTGCACTTAACAAAGAGTTTGAGTGCTCTGCAGATGTCCACTTACGGATTTCTTTGCCAAGAATTAAATCAAGAATGTTATTGAACTTAAGCTTAGTAGTTCTGGTTGAACCACTAACTGTTGTAACAGTGCCTGACCAGCTCTCGGGCAACAAAGAGAGTAACAATAGAGCTTGTACTTCATCATCGAATTTAATATCAACTGACATCAACCTTGATATGATTGAATTAAACTCGTTTACATGATCTGCAACAGAGGCTCCTTCCTTCATCTTTGTATTAACAAACTGTCGAATAAGAAACACCTTATTGACGCACTAGGTTTCTCATACATATTAGACAGAGCCTTAATCAAGCCGTATATAGTCTTTTCATTGACAACGTTGTAGGCTACGTTCTTCGCCAATGATAGCCTGACCACACCCAAAGCTTGCCTATCTAGCAGGGTTTAGTCTTCAACCTTTATGCCTGTAGGTTTGGCTTCTGCCAAAGGATCGTGAAGCTTCTTCTAATACAGATAGTCTTCAATCTGCATCTTCCAGAACCTAAAATCATGACCATCAAACTTGTCGATCTTTGTCTTCCCTTCTTCTTCTATTGTTTATCGTAACCTGACTCTGATACCACTTTGTTAGGGTATATCGAACCTGCACACACCACTCGAACAAACAAAGAATACAAACAAGGCTTACGGAAAGGAATTTTAAAATCTAATCGATACAAGATATAACGTGGTATCTATGACTAGGGAAGTCGTAGAAGTCCACAGGGTCAAACTAGAGAAATTTTATTAGTGTGGTACGCATACACACAAGAGATACAGTTTACAATTACAATGAGAGGTATTTATAAGTGTGAAACCCTAATCCTAACTTGCTTGCTAAGTTGCACCTTAAAGCCTAGTCAAACTACATATGGGTCGTGCCCATCTTCCAAAAGTTTCTGCCCAACAGGGGGGAGCCTTTGACCGCCTATAGGAGCCTCCACTCGAAGCCTAGCTTTCGGAGCCTATTCTCGGAGCCTTTGTCAATCTTCTTCTACTCTACTTAAGAGTAGGATCTCGAGGAGATTCTGTGTAAGTAGAGTCCTACCTTCGTTACGCTTCGTCAGATCAACATCGGTTTCTTTTGCTCAGAGCCTAGAGCTTTCTGCTTGGAGCCTAGATTAGTCTTCACAACTCAACACGAAAATGTATAATTAATTATAATGGTTGTTTGTTTTATAACGTGAGATTAGGTGGCCGAGTGTTATTATGGAGCCTAATAATTGATAGATTGACGTAGCCCATGAGTTGGTTGGCCATGAACATTAATGCATCATTAAACCCAAACAAATAAACAGGGAGGAAAGTTCACCATAAAAATATAAATCTATATTTCACTCCGAAATGATTTTTAATTATATTCTTAAAGACACAATTTAAGCAAAAGAGAAATAGCAAATATAATATAAGTTCTTAGATGTTAAAAGTTTAGTTGTTACAATCTTTTGCTAAAGGAGGCGTTAGACAATAAACCTTGTACGTTAGCCTAAAAATATACGGTAGTGGGACACACACTGATAAGCTGAGAGGCGTCGATGAGAGTTTTCCATGGTTTGGAAATATACCTGAATTGAAACAATTGCTTGACATTGTATCATGTCATATCCTTCGCAAGTAAGCAAGTTCTAAGATCATACAGGGGTAAATGATTGGAAAATGAAAGCCATCTCATGTCCATATCTCACACTATCACCTCCTAATATTTGAGTCATCCATTCAGTCATCGTCACATCCTCCCAAACTAACACTTCACTCACAATCCAAGGCCGGTAAACCACCCATACAACATTTCCATAATGCACCAACCATTGTCCAACCTGGTTCATTTTTATGGGTCAATGGTCACCAACATATTGTGACAATCATGAACACTTTTGTCCTTAATATAAATGAAACCACCAATATTCTTCTTATCCATCACGTCTTTCTCATACCCATTTCTTGTTCATCGTTGTACATTCCAGGATAGATGCAAAGACAATAGTCAAAAGTCTTGTAATCATAAAAGCAAACAACACTAATGAACATTGGTGCAATTAATTCAAGACATTCAAGGAAACCCGATATAAATAACACAACGTTAAATATTTACGCATCATCGTGGACATCCTAAATCTAAAACTAAATTTCCGGTCAATAACTGAACCCTTAATTTTTTTGGAATATTAGTTTAAAAATTCAACTCCAGATTTAAATTAACATCACTTTTGTTAATCAGAACACACATCATTGGATACAATAAATAAAGCCAGAGAGGAGAATTTACCTGAGCCAAGGCACCTAGAACTTATTGGAGACAAACTTCAACTATAACCTAACAGAAAAGCGTCTACTCAGGCACCAAAACCGTAACAAAATTCAAATCCAACTATAAGGCAAGACCTTTATCTAGATTATTTTCACGCTTCTCAATCCATTATTATCATTTCCAGCCGACGTATGTTGTATATCACAAATAAAAACCAGAATAATCCGTTAATAATCACGACACCTTTTTCATACATGCAACACTGCATAGTTGCATAAGCAACCAAGAACATGCAAAATATCAAAATATGATGAACCATAAAACATAGAAGCAAGCCAAAATATCACAGCCAATCCCCTCTATCCCAAATGATGCTAATTCAGTCTAAATCATGCATACCTAAAACATAAACATGTCATTAATAAAGTCTGAAAGCAGTTCCAAAATGCACCATACAGCTAAATAACAATTAGAATACAATTTTTCTCTTCAAAGCCTAACATATACTGACCTTATATAAAAAATCGCAAAATCAGTTACGTAGTTTCATCAATGGCACTTATAAACTTAGCAACTATAAACACATCTTATACGCAGCCTATATATAAATCATGCGATAGTTAAAAATTCCAAAATATAAAGACAAACAATGACCTACTAATCGCAAACACGATATGCCTACTGTCAAACATTGTAGCAGCTATAAAACGTAGGTGCAACCGGATGACAGAGTTATTAAATCCAACCAGTTATCATGAAATCCAGACATAGCAAAACAGGAAATGAAATAAATTTTAAACTATATCATTGTAAACTGACGCTCAGAGATCTAAAGTGCTAGCAATAACATTAAGGTAAAACCATGACCAAATCAAACTTAAATATTATGAATAATAATTGCGACAATAATTGCATACGACATCTAAAAAATTTAAAAATATACACACGTATCAAACTTCAAAATATGAAACACCAAAACATGGTAGCAAGCTTAAACAAAACCATACAACAAACAAAACAACGATATCTAACCCCGCTTGAGCAGGGTATGGGGGAGGTGAGATGTAAACTATTCATACCCTTACCTTTGGGAAAAACCCACGACTAAGGATTCTGCTTCCAGGTAGACCTCCGACTTTATTAATTTATTATTATTATTATTATCATTATCATCACTTTATTAGAAATTCATAGGGTTTAAAAAAATTAGAGGGAAGCCGAGATACTATCTGGCCCCCACTATTTATTTATTTTTATTTATTTATTATTTTTATTATTATTACTATTATTATTTACCTGAAAGCAAGGTAAAGCAAGGGAACAATTCAGAAAAAAAGAACAAGATACATAAGGAAAAAATGAGCAAAGATAGGCAAAGCAAAAAAAGCAGAGAGCGAAAAGCACAAAATGAAATAAACATGCATATGACAACGGCAGCTTAGGAAGCAAAAAAGCAGAGAGCGAAAAGCACCAAATGAACTAAACAATAATAAGACAACGGTAACCTAGGAAGCAAATACTAGCAAGCAAACGAGTCCACAAAACAAGAAGGCATACAAAAGCAAAGGAGAAAATAGAGCCACAAAGCAGAGCCATAAACACCAAACAGGGCAAGGAAGATAAGAAAGACCTACGGGAGCTACCAAGATCTAGAAAGCCTAAACAAAAACCCTCCTAAAAAACACAAAAACAAAATAAAGCGTAAGAAACAAAATGGGCATACAGGAAAAAAACACAGTGACCTACATAAAGCAAGCATGGGAGACGAAAAGAAGTAAAAAACCATCCAAATAGGAAACATAACAATAAACAGGGCAGGGAAACAAAGGGGCAAAAAGGCAAACAACGCTAAGCAACAAAGGGACCAACCACGCATAGGGCAGAGGAATAGAGGGCTTAGGGACGCACGTACTAAAAAGCACACAAAAACAACCACAACAAGCATATACGAAAAGGTATGTAAGAGAAAGGACAAAAAAAGGAGCAAACAAGCATAAGCCTAAGCCTAAGCACTAAAAACAAGACATCAAAAGACCAACATGAGCACCTAAGAACCAGAAAGCAAAAAGAAAGGCACACAACCTAAAACAAATTCTAAAGGCACTCTACCAAAAGCAAAATGGGAGAAACAAAACATCTCTAAGCCTACCATGTACCCACGTATTCTAATTTTAGCCCTCTACTCGTTCCTATCAGAGGTCATGTCCTCAGAAAAAAAAACCTCATTCATGTCATGCTTCACTCTGTCTTCCCATCTAAGTTTTGGTCTACCCCTTCTCCTTAAACCATCGACTACCAAAGCTTCCACTCTCCTAACTAGTGCTGATTGTGGTCTTCTCCTGATATGTCCGAACCACCTCAACCATCCTTCCCTTATCTTGTTGATGATAGTCTCGACTTCAAGCTCTGATCTATACACTCTATTAGGAATCATGTCAAGCATCATTCTACCACAAGTGCACATTAGCATTCTGAATTTTGCCACTTCCACCCTATTAGCTAAGGCTTTCATAATTGGCCAGCACTCTAACCCATATAACATGGTCGGTCTAATTGCGACTCTATAAAATTTTCCCTTTAACTTGAGAGGGACCTTCATGTGGAAAAGAACTCCTATGGAAGCCCTCCACTTCATCCAGACTGCTTTAATATGGTGCAATAAATCTTCGTCAATCCTCCCATATTTGTGAACCATCGATCAAAGGTATCGAAAAGACTCCTTTGGTTGTAGGATCTTGTCTCCAATACGAATATCCACTACTTTGGTGTGGCGATCTTAACTCTATCGAAGTCACACCTTAGATATTTTGTCTTCTCTCATTTAACCCTTAAGCCGTTGTCTTCTAAAGGTTATCTCCAGTTCTCAAGTCTGTTGTTTAGACCTTTCGCTGATTCCGAAACAAACACAATATCGTCAGCGAAAATTAACCACCATGGGATGTCCTCTTGAATCCCTTTCAATAGCTTATCGAGGATCAAAGCAAAAAGGTATGGGTTGATTTCCGATCCCTGGTGCAACCCTACTTCTACAAGGAAAAAATATGTGTTTCCGATTGAGGTCCGTACACGGGTCTTCGCACCATCATACATATCCCTAATAATCTTAATGTATCTCCTTGGTGTTCCTTTGTTGATTAACGCCTTCCAAATCAACTCTTGTGGTACGCAATCATACGCCTTTTCTAGATCAAGGAAAGCCATATGTAGGTCTCTTTGTGACTCCATGTACTTCTCCATAAGGCTTCTAATAAGGTGTGTTGCCTCGACTGAAGATCTTCCGGGAATAAAACCAAACTGGTTATCAAACACTGTAGTCTCCCTTCTCAACCTTCTCTCGATCACTCTCTCTCAAAGCTTCATTTTGTGACAAAGAAGCTTGATACCCCTATAGTTGCTGCAAACTTGCATGTCGTCTTTGTTTTTGAAGATGGGAATGACTTCACTGAGTCTCTATTCTTGAGGCATCTTGGCGCTTATGTCACCTTGTACACAGCTTATAAAATCAGAAGTTATACCAACGTATCAAGCTTTAAAATATGAAACACCCAAAGATGGCAGCAAGCTTAAACGCATACAAACACACATGCAGAAATCCACAAATACATGTCATACTTATCAAAAATCTTAAACTAACATAAACACAAATACATCAATCCAATTGAGAAACCAAAAGTTTTACCAAGCTTAAACTAACACAAACACAAATACTTCAGTTTTCTATTCTAATAATGATCAAAAAACATATTTATATAAGTACATGTTTGCGAGTATCATTTTTATTATACATTAATAATGCATGTTTATGTATAATTAATAGATACATTGGCTGTAATGATGTTGCAGGTTCCCTTTTTTTGGCTGCGCGAAACGGATTTTTATTTAGGTGTGACATTCATTCGGCTTAGATAGTGCAACTGGTCGAGCCAACCTTTTGTTTTCAGAACATAAAAGCAAACTGAACGGCCATCTTCCTGTTGTGCAAATTCTGGTGCGTCTTTTGATAAACATGTTCTAGAATGTCATGGAGTGTAGTATTCTCCATCTCATGATTAACTACCTAATGCTTTATACATGGATAAGTTGGCTGATAAAAGCATCAAGTCTGAATAGATGTTTGATGACTTTTGCCCTTTGTGCTTTGATAAAATCCATGGTATTTTCTTTTGTATGAAAATACACACTAAATATAAAGTCCTTATTTCTAAAAACTTATAATTTCTCAATGACGTTGCGGGTGGTTGGTATAATGTTAAAGGAGTAGTGTGCGTTTAAGTTTCGTTATTTCAGTGGTCGATACCGAAATTGTAACACCGTATGATTTGTTAATGTATGGTTTTCAGTTTTTTTTGTTCGGATTCTATTAGTGGATCTTTAGACATGTGTTTGTGTTTGTTTGATCTTTGTTGTAACTGTCATATGTATGTTTTTTAAAGAATCATATGTATGTTTACTAGCCAATAATTCGTGTTCAATCCTTGAAAAATATATACTTGTGCATTTCAAACATATATATACCTTGCATGACAAATTCAATCTCAAATTAGGAAAAACTGACTTTTGAATTGGGTGCTCCACGGCAACGTGCGGATGTAAATCCTTGTTATAACTACATATGAGAGACACATTGACTTGAATTAGATGCATTCATATTATTTTAGATGCACCTTATTATATTTTCTAGTTAAAAATTACATGTGTATACATATATCAGATGCATTTCATTAAGTTAAGCGAATCCTATATATTTTTCGTCATTTGCAAATTAAATTTATTGCTAGTACTACTTTGCATCGTTTCACTTCAAATCACTTTTGAAAATTTTCGTTTGTTTTTTCAAAGGTTTTACCTCTTCATCTGCAAACCCTACCTGCAGAAGAAGGGGTACATCTAAAGTCTTCATCTACACGAAAAAGACCGTTTGTTTTTTTTGCTATTGAAGTATTTCTTTCATTTTTGTTTCTTTATCTTTTTCACTAGTATTTTTGTACGTTTCATACGTTTTTGTATGTTTTCGTACGTTTTTGTCCGTTTTTACGTTTTTTACGTTTTCGTACGTTTTTGTTTGTTTTTTACGTTTTCGTCCGTTTTCTTATGTTTTCTCCAGTTTTGTCCATTTTTTATGTTTTCTTTCGTTTTTTAATGTTTTTTTAGGTTTTGTACGTTTTCATCCATTTTCATTCGTTTTATACGTTTTTGTTTGTTTTATACCTTTTTGTAGGTTTTTACGTTTTTGTAAGCTTTTTGTACGTTTTTATACTTTTTTTACGTTTGTGTACATTTTCATACTTTTTTGACTTTTTGTGCGTTTTTTGTAAGGATGAAAACGTATAATAATGTCCACAAACGTATAATAACGTACAAAAACGTATAAAACGCATAAAACGGATAAAAACGTACAAAAACGTAATTTTTTTCATAAAACATACAAAAACGTAAAAAAACGAACGGAAACGTAAAAAACTTAAGAAACCGGACGAAAACGTAAAAATGAGACAAAAACATACGAAAGCGTAAGAAAATGTACAAAAACGTACGGAAACAGACGAAAACATGCGATTATGTAAGAAAAAGTACGAAAATAGACGAAAACGTACGAAAACGAACGAAATCAGACGAAAATGTAAGAAAACATATGAGTTCATATGAATACGTGTAAAAACATAGAAAATCGTAGAAAAACGGATGAACGCGTATAAAAATGTACACAAACGTATAAAATCATAGAAAAACGGATGAAAACGTACAAAAACATAGAAATCGGATGAAAACGTAAGAAAACGGATAAAGACGGTTGAAAACATATGAAAACGTATAAACCCTAAAAAAGTATGAATTATTGAAGAAAGAGGTGGAAATAAGAGGTTTTAAGCGTCTGAACTATTGAAGCGGAAAGAAATGTTATCAGCCTCTTATGTCTGCAAAAAACAAACACACTTCTTTTCTAACATCTTCCCCCTAGACAAAAGAGGTAGTTTTTTAGAAACACTTAAATGAATCAAGGGTCCGTTTGATTTATAGATGAGTTTATGATTAGGATTAAGATTTGGATTTGATTTTTGGTTTAGGATTTGGATTTGGTTTTGAGATAAGAGAGAGAAAATAGTATTAAAAAATATATTATATATTAAAATATAAATTTAAAATTATTTATATTACTAGTGAAGTGATAAAAAATAAGAGTTAGAAAACATGTGGACCTAAATGTTGTCATAAAACCCTTATAACAACCCCACTTTTGTGTATCTCCTAATACTCAGTATATGATCCCAAACCCTTTTTTTTAAAAGCAATCAAACACTTGATTTTAAACTTCTAAACCAAAACCTATGAAAAACTAACAAACCAAACGGGCCCTAAAATACATCTAATTCAAATAAATATATCTCTATTATGGATAAATATGGAATGGATGTCCATATCTATTAATATTGGTAATTATCTCAATTAGAGTATTATATCTTCTAGAATAATCATCTTGTAAGTATATATACATACCTCCATTATGAGATGAATAATATAATTCTTCATTCTCTCTATCTTCTTGTTTATTGTTCTTTGCTTTATTATTTCACAACACGTTATCAACACGCTCTAAGATTGATTTTTTTCTCTCGTCTTGCACAGGTATGTCTTCGACCCTCATTATTCGTTGAGTCGTAGTCATTCAATATTTTAATGAAGTAATATTTAAGAGAGAGGGGTATGGTGGCGAAGCCCTCTCGCCACTCCGACGTGGCTTGGCCACTTGGCTCGCCATCATACCATCGTTGCTCGCCACTTGCAAAAATACGGCTCCCTCGCCAGTTCTATGACGAAGCAAAGGGACAAAAATATAAACGTTTAAATATTTTTGAGCCGTTAGGATTTTATAATTAAAAAAATTAAAATTATACCCTCTTTATACTATAAATACCACTTCTTTCAACCTAAATTTCACATTTATTCCCAAACAAAAATTATATCATATACCTTGTTAAGATTTTTAAATGTCTTGTTCACTTCCACATACCGATTCTGAAGTCGAAGCTTTGGTTCAAAAACTAATTGACGAAGATAACGGTCGTCAAAACGCAATTCTGGATTTAGCCTTGCAATTTGAAAATTCATACACAGCTAAAGATAATCTTAGAAAAGCTTACGAGAAATGTAATGACATTTCACAAGAGAGTCGTGCTTTGATCGACAGTTTTTTAAAATAAGGTTCTGATAAAGATTACGAGCTGAATCTTTCTATGTATGGAAAGGCGGCAAAACTTGAAAAACTTAAGGATGCTAAGTTAGCTTGGCTATTGGATAAATACTACTACCGCTCACAAGAAAGTGTAGGTTGTTCATCATCACACGCTAATTTATATCTTACTGAGAAAGAGCTATATCAACTACATCTAGATGAAGAAGCTTTAAGAGAAACACTAGAAGAACAAGCAATGGATGCAAAAGCACGGGAGGAGAAGATTAGGCAAAAACAAGCTGATGATGATGAATTCTTTTTGACATTTGGGAGGGTCAGAATTGATTCATATTACGAGTCATCAGATTAATAAACTAGGACCTATGTTAATGTAATGTTGTTTTAATTTAATGTTTTAAATAAAGTATTGTATTTTAAATATCGTTATAAATACCCTCACCATCTCCTCATTATATCACACAACTTGTTATCCAACTATCCAAATATCCAACTATTCAGATGGATCCCAATTTCAATAACGAAAATGATCCATGGGAATACAGTCTTGAAAATGATTCAGGATGGAATGTGGGGTGAAATATGATTCAGAATACGAAACAGATTAAAGCCTTTTCGTGTTGTAATTTTAAATTCTGTATTGCATTTTTAATTTTCGTATAATTCCGTATTGTATTTTTAATTTCCGTATGTTTGTATTTTTAATTTTATGAAATAAATTATGTTCGTGTGAAAAAAATTGAAAAGAAAAAAAAAATGATTTGTGGTGGGCCCAAATGAAGAGGTGAAGAGGTATTTTTAGTGGGAGTAAAAAGCTGATGTGGCAGCCTGTGAGGCCCGTTTTGTTTTGTGGCTTAAGCCACCATACCCTTTACTCTAAATGTATCTACCTATAATATAAGTGAGGAACTTATGCTTTCTTTGGGCGCCACGTAAGCACCCACCCTTTTGAAACCTTAACATTTACTTATCTCCCTATATTGCCACGTTACCCCAAACAATGGTTCACTATTTTGCCACTTTACCAATAAATGGTTCTCTCACTATTTTGCCACTTTACCACACTCACAACAATCTGATGATTGCTCGCTTTCTTTCTTTCCCTCTCTCTACAATCATTTCCGGTGAATTGAATCTCTCTTATGATTTTGTCTTCCTAATCCAACCTTCATTTAGATTTGTAGATTTATGTTTTTATTTGTAGATCTTTGTTTTTATATGTAGATTTATAGTTTTATATCTAGATTTAAGTTAAATAGGTAGATCTATATTTTTTGTTTGTAAATGTAAGTTGTAACAGTTTTTTTTCGTTTTTTTAGCCATCACCGTCGGAAGTATCATTTTAGCCAGAAAAAAACGCATCTTTCTCGCCGACAAAATGCAGCTTACTCGCCAGAAAATTCGCTGGCATGTGATGCTGTTTCGCCGGATTCCGACTGCCGTTGATGAGCTGGGTGGTTTCAGTGTGTGCTTGGCGGTTTGATCGAGGTTCTTTTTTAGATCCAAGGTAATTTTTGTTTGATCAATATGAATATTTGGTTGTTTAGCATTCAGATCTGTTAAAGAGAAACCATAACCGATGGTCTTTTGGTTTTTTTTTGTAATTTTGGTTACAAAGTTTATTGTGTATTTTGTTCTCTAAATTATTTTGTAACTTTATGTGAAGATTGTGTAAATTTAGTCATTACACCAGAAATCTCTTAGAGCTAGCAAGCTAACATCAGATGAAAAGCTTGAGAACGCATTATTCACGATCCCAAGTTCAAAATTCATCGGACCCAACAACCTCATCAACGGTCCAGATGAGACAAGTCGCACACTCCAAAGAAACTCAGGATGCCAGTCAACGAGAAGAGCAATGATTTTAGCAACCCCACCACCAAAGGACCATACCCTTGGCCAACTGTTACACCACATGGTATGTGAAGATTGTGTAAATTTAGTCATTACGTTTCAGTAAATTTTGGGTTATAGAGTTAAGACTTGAAGTAAAGAGTTATAAAGTTTGTGTAAATTTGTTGTAATTTAGCTTTAATATATGTTAAGTTTTGTTATAATATTGTTAGTATAAACCAATTAAATTTTAATGAAGTCAAGAAAGGATTCAAGTTTTTTTTACATACCATGTGAACAAAAATTGTCAGTGTTAATGGTTTGTTTTACGCACCGTAGATACAAATTCATTCGATATATTAGGTGTTGTGATTTTGTTTATCCAACATGTGTAACCATCATCGCCACCGCCCTCTTCGCCATAACTGCTACTAGATCATGTCGCCCACTCGGCATCACACCTCACGGCTCACCCGCGGCCATACACCGCCATCATCACTCTCATAATCTCTTCGAAAGCTACTCAAAAGGAGACGACAAAAAGAGGTTCATCCCTTCATTCATTATTTCATATATTACTATTCTGTAATGGAAAACAATTGGCAGCCGACACACCAAAGTGGAGGAGTAACCAGCCGAATAAAAAATAGAAAGCTGATATATATATATAAAAAGTGGGAGCCGACCCATATAATTTAGATTAATTAGTTCTGTTGTTTTCCCTCCATGATCTATATTAGATGATTTTGTAGCATGTATTTGATTTTATCAGTTGTTTAATAATACTAAAGTATGATTTATATAGTTTTAAGATGTTATTTTCCAAATTATGTGTCCTTGCCCATGCATTGAGTAGTAGTAACGAGTTTATTTTAATTAAGGAGTCTATTTTAATTGTTGCTTTTGTTCTCTTTTTCCACTAAATAAAGTAGTCAGGATGCCTATGTTTCCATGTTTTATGTTTGCGAGCTTTATGTTTTCATTATTTTAGAAGTAGAGGTACGTGTCTTGTTTCTTTTTAAAAGAGAGATTATTCACGCAAGCAAATAATTATTGCTAAAGATGAGATGTGTAAATTAGTGAAAAGGTGAAGAGTGAGTGGAAAATCTATTATACTATAAGATTCAGTTTGTGCATTAAGTGTGCAATAGTAATGATAGGATTGAATTAATGCCCAGACTAAAACCCTAAATTCCGCTGCATATGAAGGGTCGGAATGAATATCAAGAGTTCTGTCAGTTTTGGTTATACAAACCATCGGATAATTAGAACCCCAGGAATATCAAAGATGCTGGAGTTCTGATCTTATCTTATAACCATCCACCTGCATATGAAGAGTTGCTACAGTTACAACATTGATGAGAGGGATTTTTTTGTGTTATAATGATGCATTATATTTATGCATAACAAGTGTTTGTTTATATGCCTTAGTGAAAAAAGATGCTTGCTCTTTGTTTTTTTTTCATCCTAATTAATCTTTATGATTTTTTTGCATTTTATAGTTTGTTGGATGCCTTATATACCTTAAATTTTGTTGCTAATCAGGTTAGTCATAAGGCAGATTGTTTGGAGGTTTGAAGCTGTGGCGAGAAGTGAGCAGGCTGCGATTGGGGGAGTGCGCCATGTGTCCTTTCTACCGTTGTCGATAAAGACTCTAAAAAGCCTAAAGGTCGTGGTGGACGCATTGCTAAATCCTTACCTGGAAGTCTTAGAACTTCTAGATGCAACGATTACTTTCTTAAGACATTAAAATAAGCAAATGGGAGTATTCAGCCCAAGCTATAGTTCCGGCACATGAATTTTGAAGCATATACTTTGGTCGATGCAACAACTAAACGTTGAGAAAAAGATGGCAAAAGATAGTTATCTGTCAAGAATAACAACCAGAGTTACTGCCGATGGTGTTATTGGTGACACTTATGGTAATCGCCTGATTCTTAATGTTCCTTTATGTTACATTCTTTTAAAATATATAGTTAAAACAGATTGTATTCATGAATGAATGGGAGTGTTCATTTGTACTAATTTAGTTTTTGGAAA
>BQNB010046892.1:901-34925 GCA_026074375.1 Tanacetum coccineum | reverse complement strand
AAATCAGAATACTAACATGCCTTTGTTTCCTTATACAGGAGTAAAAGCTCTACTAGTGCTAGCGGATCAAAGCCTAGGAGCAATACAAAGAAAAATAGGATCTCGCAAGTTGCAAGTAGCAAAAAGAATAATAAAGTAGAAGACCACCCTAGGAATGTTAAGTCTAGTTTGAATAACATGAATCATGTTTCTGTTTGTAATGCAAATGTTAAGCATGTTGTGTTAAATGTGAATTCTGAATATGTGTGTTCTACATGTAATGATTGTTTGTTTTCTGCAAATCATGATATGTGTGTTATTGATTATTTGAATGATGTGAATGCGCGTGCTAGAGCTAAGTCTGTTAAGAGCGTTGAAAAGAATGAATGGAAACCTATTGGTAAAAGATTTATAAATGTTGGACATAGATAGTTACCCACATGAAGAACTTTCACTATAGCTAGAAATAAGTGCCCTTTAACTAGAATCAGTTCCACTCAAATGGTACCTCCTAAGAAACCAGGTCAAACAAAAGCAATTAAGAAAACACCACCTAGTAGCGTATCTCAAGGAAAACCCAATGAAACAAAAACTGTGAGTTCGAGTAGTAAACCTAATATTGTAGAATCTAGGATTTCTAACAACCCAGAACCCAACAAAAATTGGATATCCAATGTTTCAAACTCTCCATCTTCTTCTCGTGTCCAATGCAGGTCGTACAGATCATCCTTTGGTACTTAGACTCGGGTTGCTCTAAGCATATGACCGGACATCAATCTCAGCTCATCAATTTTGTCAACAAGTTTATAAGAACCGTTAGATTTATGAATGATCAAGTTGCAGCAATTATGGGGTATGGTGATTATCAGATATGGAATGTAACAATTTCTTAGGTTTATTATGTAGAGGGGCTTGGACATAATTTATTCTCAGTGGGTTAATTCTGTGAATCTGATCTTGGAGTAGCGTTTCAAAAACACACAAGCTTTGTGCGTGACTTAGAGGGTGTCGATCTACTTACGGGTTCAAGGGGCACTAATTTGTACACACTTTCACTAGAAGATATGATGAAGTCCTCTCCAATATGTCTCTTGTCCAAAGCTTCCAAGACCAAAGCCTGGTTATGGCATCGACGGTTGTCTCACTTAAACTTCGGTACCATTAATCAACTGGCTAAACAAGGTCTCATTAGAGGTTTGCCCAAATTGAAATACGAGAAAGATCATCTGTGTTCTGCGTGTTCATTAGGGAAAAGCAAGAAGCATACTCATAAACCCAAATCTAAAGATAGCATCCAAGAAAAATTGTACCTGTTGCACATGGATCTTTGCGGTCCAATGCGTGTCGAGAGTATTAATGGGAAATAGTATATTTTAGTCATCGTGGATGATTATTCAAGGTTCACATGGGTTAAATTTTTACGATCAAAGGATGAAACTCCTGAGTTCATAATTAAATTTCTGACGCAAGTACAAGTTCGTCTCAATTCAACTTTCAGAAACATTCAAACAGATAATGGAACAGAGTTTGTTAATCAAAAACTGAAAAGCTACCATGAAGATTTTGGGGTTACTCACCAAACATCAGTTACGCATACTCTGCAACAGAACAACGTCGTCAAAAGGAAGAACTGGACTTTAGTCGAAGTTGCCCGTACTATGTTGATATTTTCAAAGGCACCATTATTTCTATGGGCAGAAGCAGTGGCAACAACTTGTTACACCCAGAACCGATCCTTGATATGTTCTTGTCACAATAAAACACCGTATGAGCTTCTACATGTCAGAAAACCCAATTTAAAGTATCTTCATGTCTTTGGTGCATTGTGCTATCCAACCAATAACAGTGAAGATCTGGGAAAGCTAAAACCAAAAGCTGATATTGGTATTTTCATTGGCTACTCTCCTGCAAAGAAAGCATACCGGATCTACAATAGATGGACAAGATTAATCATGGAAACCATTCACGTCGAATTTGATAAGCTGACATCAATGGCTTCTAAACAATTCAGTTCAGGACATGCGCCTCAATTTATGACTCCTAGATCCATCAGTTTAGGACTCGTGCAAAACCCATCTTCTTCAACACCATATGTTCCACCATCCAAGAAAGACTGGGATATCTTGTTAGAAACACAATTTCACAGTCTAACAAGTGAAGCTCGGTCTTGAAGAAACAAGCATTTTATAGCTCGTTAGTTAGTTAATTAATTGTAATGTTTTAATGATGTAAACGGGCCAAGATGCAAAAAGCCCACAAAGGCCTCCTAGGCCTATCCTCTTTAGAGTATAAATACTCTATGTTTTTCTTATTTTTAGGTTAGACATTATAGCTAGTCAATATTATTAGGGTTTCTAGCCACCAAAAAGGTGTTTCTTTCAATCATCAATTAAGTCTTTATTTTCCTGCATCTTGATTCTACACATCATTGTTAAGGTTTGTATGAATGATCATGGAACCAACAATTGGTATCAAGAGCCTAAAATATTGATGAATTGATTTGGTTTGTGTTTTATTTTTATTTGATTTCGAAAAAAAGAGGGGGTTTCGGAATTTTTTGTTGTTGTTTGATTAATTGTTTGTTTTGATTTTTGATTCATAGATGGTTTGTGTTTAAATTGATATCATCAAAACCATCTCGTAAGTAATCAAACATCTAGTGATTTTTTTTCTTTTGGTTCGATTTAATTAAAAAAAAAGGAGTCGATTTTTTTCTTCTTGTTTGAGGTTCGAATATTATAAAAACAAAAAGAAGGGAAAAACAAGCGTCTTAATCGAATTCGAGGTCTTGGATCGTGTAATCATTACTTGTTCGAGCTAATCATATCTTTTGTAGCGATTTCTTGGAGATTTACAGGTTGTTCGTGGTGTTTTCTAGCAAGAAAAAGGTCTTTGGATTCGTGTTTTGTGTCAACCGAACGAGCAAAAGGATTTGACAATCGATCGAGTGAATTTTCTTGGGTGAGCCGAACAAGCTTCAAAGAGAAACAACCGAACGAGTTCAAGCATTAGCAACCGAACTAGTCATTCTCTAGTGGGAACCGATCTAGCATTATCTAGTGGGGATCGAACGAGTTCAAGTCTTCAAGCACCGAACGAGTTTCAAATTTAGTTCTAACCGATCGAGTTCAAGAAGTTGGAACCAAACGAGCGACACTCTTGTGTGGACCGAACGAGTGGAAAACAAGGAGGGTCGAACAAGACAACCGAACTAGTTGAAGTTTTTGAAGGAACCGAACGAGCCAATTCAAGTTACCACCGATCGAGTTCACTTCAATCACAACCGAACCAGTGTCCACCTTCTTCAACCGAACAAGAGGATCGAACAAGACAATCGAACAAGAGGATCGAACAAGACAATCGAACAAGAGGATCGAACAAGACAACCGAACGAGAGGATCGAACAAGACAACCGAACAAGCAACTCCCTTGGTGAACCGAACTAGTGGACTTTCAAGTTTGGACCGAACCAGTTTATACTTCAAGGACCGAACTAGCAAAACCTTTGAGGACCGAACGAGCAAAGTCTTTTAGAACCGAACTAGTTAAATCTAGTGTGGACCGAACAAGCTCGATATCTCTAGGACCCTTGGAAAATTCTAATATCCTAGGTACAATCAGAAACCACTTGGCAAAACTTATCTGGAACTCCATTCAAAATGGACCTTCACCACACCCTATGATTACTGATGCTCCAGCTGCAGGTCAGACAGGAGTGAACATGCCAAGAATGAAACTTGATTCAGAATTTGCACCTGAAGAAACCAACCGTGAGAATGCTGATACACAGGCTGAAATCATTCTCAGTCAGGGTCTCCCACGTCATATCTTTAACATCCTGAATCAGACGAACACTACTAAAGAGATTTGGGATAATGTGGAGATGCTTATGCAAGGTTCAGGCAGGACTTTACAGCAAAGGAAGGAAGACCTATTTGATGAGTTTGAACGATTTCGTGCCATAGGAAACGAACCAATTCATGACTATTTTGTACGTTTCCACAAGCTGGTGAATGATATGAAGATTACACAGCTTGATATTCCCACTCATCAGCTGAACACCAAGTTTGTTAACAACCTTCCGTCTTACTGGGGTAAATATGTGACAAATGTCAAGCAGAACATGGACATTTCAACAACGAACTATGTTCATATTTATACCCACCTGAAAGCCTATGAGCCTCATGCCAACAAGACTCTCAAGAAGCAAGAGAAGTCTTCAAGTATCATTGATCCATTGGCTTATATGGCTCAAGCAACACCAACAACATCTCTTCCACCACTCTCTACCTCACAACCACAACCAGCTGTTTTGTCTCTAAATGACGCAATGATGGCCACTATGACACAGATAGCAAATCTTTTAAGTGGTTTCCAGAAGCAGTTTCCTCCTACCAATAACCAGCTCAGGTCATCCTCCAACTCGAGGACACATGCTACGGTGCATGACGGCCAAATTGTTACTGAAACCGTTCAGAGAAGAGCTCCAGGGAATGTTGGAAACACAGGATCGAGAGGCAATCAAAGTTATGGTAATGTGACTACTGCTACAGGGAAGAAGGTGATATGTTATAACTGCCGAGGGGAAGGGCATGTTGCAAGGCAATGCAAAGAACCAAAGGAGGAGCGAAGGGACTCTCAGTACTTTCAAAAGATAAGATGCTGCTCATGGAAGCAAAGGAAAAGGGAGTTACTCTTGATGCTGAAGCTGAAGCATTCCTCGCCAATGTGGAATGTACTGCTCCCTATGATCAACCTCTGGCAATGGCTACAACAAACATCTTCGAAGTCAACCATGAGGATGCTTATGATTCCGTGGATGAAGGCCCCAATGCTGCAGCTGCTTTCATGGCCAATCTGTCATCCACCAGTGGCAACAATCATCATGTGAATGAGGTACACCCCAATGCTATTCAAATAAATGATAGTGTGATTATTCATCTGTCCATGAATCACACACGAAAACAATTAAATCGATGTTGAGTCAGAGCTTGATGACAATACGACTCCGTATCATCAGCTTGAACTTGAACGCAGAGCCAAAGTTGTTCCAACTGAGGTATCTACTGGGTCATCTGCTAATATCTCTATGGTTAACCCACTTGGATGAAAATGCGAGATACTCTAGGATGAAAAAACTCAGGAAAATCAGGATCTTAGTCTTGAAAATCAGCATTTAAAGGCTGAGATTGCAAAATGTAAGCTAGAAATTGTTCGTCTAGATACCCAACAGGTTAAACTTGACCTAGAAACGCCAATTAGTACATGGGGGGGGGGGGGGGAGGGAAAGGGGGGGGGGGGGAACAAAACCTAGTGACTCAGCGAACGCAAGAAACGCTGAACTTGAGCAAAGAGAAAGGATCTAAAAACACACCTAAAAAGTAAAGATGTTTCAATTGAATTTTTGAAATCTGAAAATCAAAAGTGTTAACTGACAAAAAGAAACTTGAGGATAAATACCCTCGATGAAATAGTATGTTTAAAAAGTGCAAACAAAGTTGCAACTGATCTTTTAAAAAGTTTTCAAATGCCAACTCATACTATCCAATGCTTTCAAAAAACCAAAAAAATGCATCACAACTTGCACAAGGATATTCTAGGTCCAGTAACCCACGATTATGGGGAAAAAGGCTTCCCGTTATTAATGCTAATAATGAGTGAGGATACTGATGAAACATTAGTCCAGTGCTGAAGTCAGTTTGGCTAAAATGAAAGGAAAACCAGGGGCATTTAAGACCTGCAAATGTGGCTTCTATGAGAACGCTCAATGCCATATGTTTGGTTCCTCAGACGAACTTGCCCCGAGAACAGGCGAATGGGCTTCCTGCCAACGAAATTGCTAGTCAAGCAAGTACCACCATCCGACACCTGTTACTCCTTATGTACCTAAAATCCGCCTCCTAGTCCAAGTTCTAGCGACCCATCACAACAATACGGTTGTTTTTTTCCCCATTTTGATGCGCTCATATAAAGAAAGTACCAGCAGTCAAACCTCTAGTAAGTTCACTCCCGTGTTATGAATACCAAAGAGTTTGCTTTTGCAACAAGTAGTTAACCTTTTCTGATTATTTCAAGAAACACGTACAAAACTGCGGATGACACAATTGTCAAGGGAAGTAGCAGGAATTTAAGGAGATCCTAAGCGTTAGAGGAGAATCTGAACGTTGTGTGCTTGAAAATAAAAACCTGATAAGTAGTTGAAGAAAAATCGTTTAATCAAAATGACAGCTTAATGCTGATTGTTTAGAAAGAAGATATTTCTCTATTGTCTTTTTATTCATATATTGCTGTTACACCATACTCTAATAGCACTGTGAGAATCTAATTAAATGGATAGGGAACACGAATAAAGTTATCTTGAACGTAGAAGCGAGATTTCAAACCTAGAAACGCTAATTACTGAAAAATCTGAAAATGTTTTTACCTTTCTCGAACAGAAATTATGTATAGCTTACAAATTAATTTCATAATTATAAACCAGTGCAGTGGCACTCAATGCATCAAATGCCAAATTTTGAAATAAATAGTTAAAGAGAAATCAGCTTCAACAAAGTTGTAAAAATGACCCTACGAAAAATTTTATATTTTTCCTACAAACTAGATGATAAAAGAAAATTTTCTAAAAAAGCAAAATATTTTTTTGATAATTTTTGTATTTTTTATGAATTAAATAAACTTTTAACTAAATTAAATTATAAAAAATACTAAATGTTTACGAAAAATTCTGAAAATTTTACAAAAAATGCTAGATTTTATAAAGGTCCTACGAAAAATAAGAAACAAAAATAAGCTTAATGAATAAGCCCGTAATAAGCTTTGACAGCTTATTAGCCTAACAAGCTAAAAACATACATAAATACCAAACGCCTTGGGTCTTTAACGAAAAAGACCCAAGGGCGCAGTGGTAAGTGTGTGTGTAAAAAGGGGGATGTATCGCTTGGTCCCGGGTTCGAGTCTTGCTCACCCGGGCCAAGTGTCTTCCCCTTTTTTTTTATTTTTAAAACTCTAGGGTAGAAATTGTAAGAAATGAAACTAAAAGGTAGGCGGGCAAAATATCTAGAATTTACACTACAATGAAAATAGTTAACCTTGAACTATCAACTATATACAAAACAGACCCTACGACATGGCTTATTTTTTTAGCTTATTAAAAAGTGAGATTTAGCAAAAACTTAAAACATGAAAGTTGTTAAACAGCTTATTCTCTACAACATTAACAAAAGGACTTTCAACTTTTGACCACAGAATAAGCTAGAAAATAAGCTTAAAGTTGACAGCAAGCTTAAGAGATTTTTAAGCTAAAATTGCTTAAGTCTTTTTGGGCTTGGGGTCGAATAAGCTAAGCTAAGGACTAAAATAAGCAAAAGGGAATTAAACTAACTTAAATAAGCTAAAAAGGAAAGGAAAAGCTAAACTAGATAAGCTGTGGGGAGCTTATTGTGATAGAAAAGCTTAAACAAAGCTTAAAGGCTAAAAATGCTTAAGACTAGGACAAATAAGCTAGAAAAAGAGTAAATAAGCTAAACAACTACTTAAACTAACCTAAAATGCTATTAGGAAACAATTGAGCTTATGAAATAAGCTCAATAAGCCAAAGTCAAAAATAAGCAATCCCTATGCCTAAGTTAAACTAAAAACAGCCAAGAGGCAAGATTGGGCTTAAAAATAAGCAACCAAATAAGCTTCCTAAGACCTGAAACTTTGAGGGCTTATTTAAGAGCTTATAGACTCTTAAAATAAGCCAAAAAGTTGGGCTTAAGTGTGCTTATTGGCTGAGAAAGATGACCCTAAAGTTCCCCCTTTGCACCAGGGGAGCTTTAAGGCAAATCTTTTAATGGCTTATATGACAGCATATTTATAAGCTTTCAAATATAGCTCTAAAAACACAAAGAAGCTACAAACAGATTTGAGTAGCTAAGGCTAGCTAAGGTTAATTCACCAATTTTCAGCTTTTAAAAACCAATTCTACTTGCTTATTTTTGATAGTGAAAAAGGTGGTTGGGGTCTCTTGTATATAACATGTGACACTAAGAAACACTTGGACAATGTGTGACTTAAAAGTCATAAGACAAGAGGTCTAAACAGCTTGGAATAAACACAAAGATGCACTCTTTGTGACACTTAAACTCACACTCACAAGTGCTTATTTGGATAAGCACTTGTGATGTCTTAAAAATCTAACAGTTTCACACAAGGTTCATAAAAACTTGAAAAGCAATTTTGAAACTAAAAAAAACTTTTTAAAACAGCTTAAAGTGGCTTAAAACTTAAGCCTAATCTAACCCAATAGCCTTAACCCATGCCAAAGCCATTTTTGACCCCCGATATGGCCTTGTGCCAAACACCCCTTATGAAAACTGTCCCAGAACCAACAATAATACAAAATCAAACAACTAAAACAAGCTTAAAAACTGTTTTAAAAATTAAACAAGCTAAAACTTTTTAGCTACTCATACTTATATTGACCTACTTAAACTGATTTAACACTAAAAGTCCTAGCTTATTAATAAAAATAAGCTAGTTTCTCAGCTAGCTTATTACTACTATATATGACAGAATTAAGAAAATTGATTTCTAAATGGATTTAAACTACAAAAACTTAAAGCATTTGCATATCTAAGCTAACTAGGCTAAAATGAACAAGTTTTAAGCACATAAAGAAAACAAGGCAATAAGCTAAAGAGTTAAGCTAAATTAAAGCTAAAATTCAAAATAGGAAATCACACCTTTTGAATGGTAGTCTCTGACACAAGCCACTCTATCTGAGTGAGTGGCTTAAGAACACAGACCTAAATGGCTCCCTAGCCTCTAGACCTCAGCTTAAAACTCAATAAGCTGTAAAAAGCTTATTACTCCTTGAACTTCCAAAATGAGCTTAATTTGAATTCAAATGAAAACTTTTAAACTAAATGAGCTAAAAACAGTATTTAAAAAACTTTTACAAAGTTTAAAACTGAATTTGAGCTTAATGACAAGAATAAAGCTGCCAAAAAGAGCTTATTTAGAGCTTATTTGATGAAAATCACTTCAAATTGAAATAAGAGAACACAAGAAGCTTGTAAACTGATTGTTATTGCTAAAGTGATGAAGTACAAGAGGAAAGAACAACAGTACAAGAGCTTAAAGCTATTTTAAAAAAACTTGAAAGTAAAATGCTTAATATTACAAAAAAAACTACAAACTGAAAATTAAAACTTTCTAGCATGTTCTTGTGACTTCTACAGCTTTTTATAAGGAGCCCTGTGTTAGGTTGTTGAGAAGGGGAGAAGACAAACACATCTTTGAGCCATCTCAATTTCATCAAAAATCCATCTGGGCCGCTCGAACAAGGTTCTTTTTAGTTGGGTATTGCCAAATTGGCACCTTTGTAACTGGGAAATGTGGTGGAGGAGGGTAAATTGATTATCCATGAAGGTGGTGTAGAGGTTCACAGGGAAAATGGTTAAACAACCCGTGAGTTGACCTATAATGCTCCTGAAACCGCTTCAGAAGCATCTTCCTCCAACTCTGTCAATATCGATGTTACTCCCAACAACCAATTACCTCACGTGCAAAAGTGGACTCAAGCACATCCGCTTGAAAACATTATTGGGGATAAAGATCGACCTGTCTCTACCAGGAAACAGCTAGAAACCGACGCGATGTGGTGTTTCTTCAATGAATTCTTAACTCATGTTGAACCAAAGACTTACAAGCAAGCCTTAGAGCACTCGTGCTGGATTGAGGCTATGCAGGAAGAAATTCATGAGTTTGAACGTCTAGATGTATGGATACTTGTACCCTGTCCAGATAATATTCTTATCATCCCGCTCAAATGGATTTTCAAAATTAAGTTGGATGAATATGGAGACGTCTTGAAGAACAAAGCTCGGTTAGTGGCGAAAGGTTATCGTCAGGAAGCTGGTATTGATTTTGAAGAATCATTTGCTCCAGTTGCTAGATTAGAAGCGATCAGACTCTTCATTGCTCACGCAGCGAGTATGAACATGGTCATCTTCCAGATGGACGTGAAAACCGCCTTCCTCAACGGCGAACTGAATGAAGTTGTCTATGTTAGTCAACCAGAAGGATTTGTAGATCCAGAGCATCCATCGCATGTGTACCGACTCAAGAAAGCTCTCTATGGACTCAAACAAGCTCCACGTGCATGGTATGACAAGCTATCAGCGTTTCTAATCAAGTCAGGATTTACAAAAGGCGTGGTCGATCCTACACTCTTCACGAGAAAAACAGGCAAACATCTTCTACTGGTACAAATATATGTAGATGATATTATCTTTGCCTCTACCAACCCCAAAGCCTGCAAATTATTTGCATTTGAAATGAACTCAACTTTCAAGATGTCGATGATGGGACAAATGTCATTCTTTTTAGGATTGCAAGTTTCTCAAAATCCCAGAGGCATCTTTATCAACCAATCCAAATATGCTCAGGAAATCTTGAAAAAGTTTGGTTTTGACTCATGCACACCCATTGACACTCCAATGGCGGAGCGTCCCAACCTTGATGAAGATAAGGGAGGAAAGCTAATTGATCCTACACGATTTCGTGGTATGGTTGGCTCCCTTATGTATCTTAGTGCATCTAGACCTGACATAGTATTTGCTGTTTGTATGTGTGCACGATACCAGGCTAAGCCTACTGAAATGCACCTTACTGCTATAAAGCGGATCTTTCGATACCTAAAAGGAACCATTCACATGGGTCTGTGGTATCCGAAGGACTCCGGCTTTGAACTAAAAGCTTTTGCAGATGCTGACTATGCAGGATGTCATGACACACGGAGAAGTACTTCTGGTTCAGCTCAATTTCTTGGACATCGGCTTGTTAGCTGGTCATCCAAAAAGCAGAAAAGTACTGCCATCTCCACTACGGAAGCTGAATACATCGCCCTATCAGGATGCTGTGCTCAAATCCTCTGGATGCGATCTCAACTACGAGACTATGGATTTGCGTTCAACAAAATTCCGATGTATTGTGACAATCAAAGTGCTATTGCTCTATGCTGTAATAGTGTTCAACACTCGCGCTCCAAGCACATTGATATCCGTCACCACTTCATCAAAGAGCAGGTTGAAAGGAAAGTTGTTGAGTTGTATTTCGTGGAGACAAAATACCAACTGGCTGACATTTTTACGAAGGCATTACCGAGAGAGCGCTTCGCAACACTACTCCCACTGCTTGGAGTTAAACAAATGTCACCAGAGACTCTGAAGGAACTACAAGATGAGTCTGTCTCCGGGTAACCAAGTGTTTCACATTGTATCATGTATATTAATAAAATAAAATAAAAAATAAAAAAAAAAATTAGATAAATGGCTTGCAGTTATTTCAGACTGTAACCCGGTCTTAACCCAGAGACTTAATGTACGTTTCAGTGCATTATTTCTTCCACAGACAAGAAGTTGTCTAAGCCCCGAACCATTTTTCTCATAAACAATTTGTTTTATCAAACATGTTCGGGATGACCAAATCAGACTGTGACTATAGCTCTTTGTTTGAGGGGAGAATCAGTATTCTAACAGTTGTGCAGGTCAAAAGGACCGTAACTTGTTGCTGATTCTATTGCTGAAAGATTGACACGACCAACCGTTTACAAGTTCAAGACAGATTGCAGTATCATTCCTGTCTGGGTATTCTAAAGGTCTTGTTTCAATTACTCACTTGATATTTGTGCTATTTCACCTCACCTCATACTTTGAGGGGGAGATTGATACATTTTAAGTCCATTCTAGATCAAAACCATTCACAAGTTTCATACTTTTGATCGGGGGAGAAAAATGTGACTTAAACATGTAAAAACGATATTAATGATTCGATTGAATCTAAAAAGCTAAAGTCCTATCCCAGGCATGTGCTAAACATCTTATCAGATTATCGACGGCACATGTGTAGGGGGAGCATAAGAGTTAGAATGATGATTAAAAATGTAAGGTACCAAAAGTTTGTGTTATACACACGTATCTTGATAAATGACAAAGAATCTTTTGTTTCATGTTCGTGAAAGTGATCTTATGGAATGCTGAGGAAAGAGATGTTGTTCCACCAGGGTATTCGTATGAATGCTCATGCCTGGTCTTCGGACTGCGCCCACTAGTGAAGTGGATCTCCATAAATGTACTTGTACAAGTTTGGATTTCCCAAGGCACTTCATATCTTTCGGGATATTTTTCAAAACATCATCAGAAGCATTCTGATTTAAACTTTTGTTTGTGCCCCAAACAAATTTTATAAGCACATCGAATGTTTTTCAAATCATTTTTGCCACAGGCCTTCTACGGTACTTAATTGTATTAAGAAGTAAAACGCTGAAAAAGGAATTGTACGGTATAGTCAGCAGATAGTAACTGTACTGACTCACTCTTTACCATTCTATTAGTAGAAATACTATTAGTGTGTTAGTCTTCGGACATCTGGTCTAGAGAACGGCGAACATTAGGGAATCTGATACTTAGGTATTAGAGGAACTAGCTTGTCACGTGCCGGAAAACCTGTCAAGAAGGTTCTTTTAATGAATCTATCTGATCACAGGTGCAGTATTCATACTGTAATCATTGATCCTCACGGAATCAGAGGTTAATGTAACCGACCAGATTGAGTATCGTCTATACTCGGTCCCTTCAAAATATAAAACCTTTGTGTGTTTACAAAATGTTTTTTCTAAAACACATTAAGTGGATTTTACATAACAAAATGTTTTTGTTGGTGACTAAATTGTTCTATCATAGCGAATGACGACTCAAAGTATCCGATGCAAGACATGCTCATATCCTTACTCACATATCTGAAGAAATCAAGAAAGTTTGCATTCAAAGCTTCCGCACAATCTCTGAAAATCAATGTCTTCTTCAAATACTAAAAGTTATAATGATTGGAAGAAGATACATCATCAAAGCTTTCAAAGATTCCAACAGATATGAGCATGTGAGACTAAAGATCAGCGTATGGCAAAGTCAAAGTGAAAGAAGATCACAAAGTAATTCAGAGAATTAAAGCTTAAACAAGTCAAAGATCAAGATCAAGTCATCACATCAAGTTCTGAAGATCATGATCAAGGTGTTAACGTTTGAATTACCAAAGCACAACAAGTGAAGTACCCTATCAACAACGAGCTAAAGAGACAAGCACGAGTGAGCTAACTTCTCATGACCTCATCTAGGGGGAGATTGTTAGGTTCACATAAATGGACCCGAACAAAGAAGCTTCGGTCACTCGAAGATACAAGACAAAAGTCTAGCTCGAAAGACAATGTTAATTAATGTTTATTATGTATACGGGCCAAGATGTAAAAAGCCCAAAAGAAAGCCCTCAAAGGCAAATCCTAGTTAGTATAAATACACCTAGTTTAGTCAAAATTAGGTTAGCTTCTCCATTATATTTTTCATCTTAAGGGTTTGTAGCAACTTTTATTTTCTTTCAATCAAAAGTTCTTTAATGTTTAATCTTTTGTGCTATTGATCTTGTGATTCATCCATGGAATGATCTAGGGATCCTACAATATTTCAATCTATAAGGGTATGTTTGGTATGGGTATATGAGAATGGGGTTATGGGTTTCATAGTGATTAAAAATGTTTGTTTAGTGAGCCCATGAATGAAATGGGTATATCATAGCCATAGACTCATTACCTACCAATTTGGTGTCTATGAAATCCATTCCGTAGGCCCATCTCTTTTTCACTACAAAATTCAAATATCTATACACTTTTTTCATACCATATTTTGTCATCCAAACATAAACAATCGTAATCATACACTTTTTCATATCCATTGTCATTCTAGCCCATACCGAATCCGATACCCATTGTGATTCCTAACAACAAACCAAACGGCCCCTAAATCTGAATGATAAAACCATTGATTAAATAAATGAAACAATGCATTTGACTAATGTTACATGTTTTCATGGTTTCCAACACTAAACTAATACTCCTAAATAACGAAACCATTAAAGCTTCTAGACAGATTTCAACATGTTTTCATGGATTGAAACCATATCTTATTGAGTATATAAATTCATAAAAGGCATACCTTAGTAGTCACTCTTCCAGTAGCCGTGTTGATTAAAAATCACAAAAGTTAAGAGACTTCACATTTTTTAATCCAATTTGACACCAAAGATCAAAAAAGTCTTTGTGACAGTAAAGATCACAGATGTTGAAACAAAATGTGCAGAAGACTTGTCTTTTTAGGTGGTGGTTTAATCAACGAAATTTAAAATATATCATGACGTTATTGAAGTTTTTTAAGCCAATGATCACTAATCTTGGAAGGAAATGTGTAAAAGAACCTGTCTTATATCTACTGAAAAATCCCAAATAATCAGTTTACGTGAAACATTACAGTTTCAATCAAAAAGTCAAAATTACTTTTACGAGGGTATTTCGGATTGCTTATAAAGGGCGAATCTGCTTATTTTTAACGGATAATTAGTGGCTGTTTGTTTCAGCTTATTTTCAGGGGTATGAGCTTATTTTGTTTGGCTTATATTTGATAAGCTCAATAACGGTATTTAACTAATAATTGTATAGTATTTTCGCCTAAAATGATTCAACCATAGTAAATTCAAGTTGCATACTATGTTATAATATAAAACACGTTACTATTCCTTACATATCCTAAAATAACCACTACTTTTCTCAACTTTAAGCTTCGCGCGCACACACACACCACCACCACTATTTCTTACATATCCTAAAATAACCAAAACATACCAGCATCCTTCCATTTGTTCTGAAGTTAAGCCTTATGATGTGACAAAAGATGCTTAAGATTAGTTGAAAATCTTAATGATTTTTAGATTGTGTATTCGATGAGGCTTTCGATAAAAATGTTTTCTAGTTTGAATAACTTAATTTTACCTGATGCGTTACAGTACGTCCTTCAAATTGGACGTGTTTCGGTATCAGTGGCCAGGATAAAGTCAGCACTTTGGTACAAAGCATGTCCATTATCTCCATCTTGCACAAGAAAAAATAAGCAGTCTTCAGTAAGTAAGTACACAATAAGCAAATAAGAACCAAATAAGCTTAACGACACACCCCTAAATAGCTATATATACGATTTTATACTTTTGTGATCTATTAGCAAGCCAAATATATAGTTTTCCAATAAAAGCAACCCAACTTTAGACTCATCATCCAAGTTACGCAAAACTATAAGTAGTATAAAAAAGCAGTAAAGTTTCAAGATATATACTTTCATAACAGTCGTGAGTCTCTGACAATACCTTAACTCAGCCTCCGCATCCATCTGTATCAGTATTTTCCTCATCTCCTTTTCCACTCGATTCCGTATTGCCAGAAAGAAATCAAAAACCCAAAATCATTCAAAGCAATTAGAAAATTTAAGATTTAAACCATCCATGAAACATAAATGTAGACCTAGACTGATTTTAGGAATCAGGATTAGCTCTTACCTTATTTCGGCATTATGTTTGCTCCTCATGCCATCTACGACGAAAAATTGACACATATGTTTGGATCTTATTTATGATTTCGGATCATGTTTAGGGTTTTTCTCGATGTGCGTGTTATGATATGTGTGTGTGTGAGAGAGATTACTGAGGTGGGTTCTAGAAGCACGGATAATGGAAGAAGCGGTGGAGGTGTATATCTGACATGTGTGAGATAATAGTCAAGGATATGAGGGAGGAGAAGGACACGTAGCAAATGCTACGTGTTTTGAAAGAACTATGAGTGAGAGAAAGAGGTAAGAGAGTGAGACAGACACTGAGAGACGGCTGTGTCCACCCACTATCTATAATTTGCAATTAATTCTTTCGGGTATCTTTTCCAGCCGGGTTTCAGGCAGAGTCCACCAAAATCCAGGTTTCAGGCGACGAAAACTGCTGGCAAATACGGGTTCCGGCAGGTCCACATTAAATGCGGGTGACTTGGTACCGGGTTTTAATAAAGTTAATAATAAATGTTAAAATCATGTTTAATTTGATAAAACTAATCTATATTTCATTAAACAAAATAAATATTTAAAAAATCACAAGTGTCAATTTAATAAAAAAACTAAGTCATTGGGTAATTAAGATAAACGATTGGCATGATTAAATTTTTATCTAAATTTATGCCTAAAACTACCTGTAAATCAGTTATTGGCGCTAAACATGGGCGCCTGTCTCATAAACCAATCAATTAAAGATATGTATGCTTAGGCATAAGTTTAGGTATACATTTAGTCCTGTCAATCCTTTCTCGGATAATTAATACAAGTTTTATTGTAAAATTATAAATAAATTATATGAACTTAATAAACTTTTAGTTTCCACATTTTTTTATAACTTTATAATTTAATAAATATCTCATAAACTTTAGGTAAGGGATCAAATATAAGTTTGCTCCCCTTATAAAGTCTATAAAGGGTATCCTCTCTTAACTTATGTCTCTTCTTTCTCCTTCTCTTTTCCCTCATTTTTCCTCCATCCCATGATCATCACGATCTACCACGTATGATGAACATCAAGATATGATAAACATAAAGTTATGATAAATGTTTAGACCATGATTTATGAACATTCAAACCATGATTGCTCAACATAAAGAAATGATGAACCTCATTGTGAACATTTAAACCATGATTAACTAGCAGGGTACCCACGCGTTGCGGCGGCGGGTACCCTATTATTAAAGTTTAGGCGTTACCAAAATAAAAATAATAAACCGATTAACCGGAGAACAATAAAGAAAATGATCCTAATCCGACCCCGTTTATCCGTTTATATCGGTTCCCCCCGGTTACCACCGTTCCTCCCATTGGTCCGATCTGGTTTTTAAAATCATATGTACCATCAACTTGTTAGCATATAAATTTTATGAAGTTGTGTGTGTTTTATTAGTTTGTAAAATATGTATAATAATATGTATTTCTCATTTTGGAGATATTTTAAAAATAACATTAATAGGGTGTTTAATACTTTAATTAATATATATTTGTAACATATGGTTTATAACATGTATTAATTAAAATTAAGTTTAGGAGTGAATTAAATATTTGTACCATAAGCTATATAATATGTAATACTTAAAATTTAAAAATATGATTGTAATGTTTAATTGACTTGTACAATAAGCTTTTAAACTTGTATTACTTAAATATTTAATGAAGAAAGAAATATTAATCTCTTTTATATGTAGTATAGATAAACATCAAGATATGATGAACCATGACTGATGAACATTTAAACCAGGATGGATGGACATTTTTTATAAACATTCAAATCATGATTGACGAACATTGAATGAACTTATGGGCAGAGTATTGATTAACATTTTGTGTTGAAAAACTCATATTGTAAAGATACAAAAAATGGAAGAACATAAATTAATAAACAACAAAAAGTACCCAAAAAATTTATATTGATGAACATGACAAAAAAATACGTTTATAAACACTATTGGATGAACCTTAAAAGTTGGTAGAGCTATTAAAGACAATAACTTACAAACTCACGAAAAATCAAAAGGACAATACTCACATCCTCAAACAACACATTCAAACTTGGTTTCTTCACAACCAAACACTACAATTCCAACTTAACCAACCGCCAAACACCTTGATTAACCCTTACAAATAGGTACTCCTTTATTCAAAATTTTTGTTATGAACACCTATAAACTGTAAAATCACAAATTACTTCGTTAAGGCATTTTGTGATGAACATTTACTAATATTGAAACATAATTTCTTTTATTAACACTTGCTTTGATAAACATTTTGTGATGAACACTTGTTGAACATTCTATCTTCATCGTTTTAAACATTGTTCATTATTCTAAAAAAACATAACACTTTAATATTTCATGAACCTAATAAATTTAAAAACAAACCAAACTAATGTTCATCAATGTTTTAATGGTTCTTCATTGTGGAAAAAGTAAAGAGGGTGAATATGTTCTTGTTTAAAACTTTAATTTCTCGTATCAAATAACCTATTGGAAATTTAGCGCAATTATGGGAATCAAGTCATACTTTGAAATGAGTTTGGAGGTACGGAGTGTGCACCCATCAAGTCACTGATTTTTCCTCACTCTTTTAGTGGTTAAATTAAATGGGCGGTTTCAACATTAAAAGTTTGTAACCACCTTAACCTATTTGTTAATACAAATAATGTCCAAAAATGTTATTTATATTTTTCGACCTCTCAATGTTTTGAAAATAACAAAATGTGAAAACGTTAATGATAAAATTAAACGTTTATAAATTACTAATCATAAAATTCTATTTCTATGATTAATCACTTAAGGTATGGATAAACAAATCATTAAACATGATTAGTGATCAAGAAAATAATTTTTTTAAAATCTTATACTTCCACAAAAATGTTTTTATAAAAATATAAAAACAAATTATTTATTCATTAAAAGAAATGTTTTATTAAAAACATAATAAAATTTGAATTTCAAATTTTCCCCCAAAATGGAAGGTTCCATAACAGATACAACATTCACCACAAAAAGACAAAAAATGGAGCGGAGTCTAGCGGCGGCCCCCTTATATATAAGGGACCGCCGCCAGCAACGGTCATTTTTTTGTCCCCTATAAATTAGGGGTGTTCAGTGTTTGGTTTGACACCGAATAAACCGGACCAAAACCGAATAGAACCGAACCAAAGAAATTTAATTGGTGTATGGTCTTGTTTGAAACCGAACCGAATTATTTAATTGGTGTTTGGTTTGGTTATGGGTTGACAAAAGTAAAACCAAACCAAACCAAAAAAACCGAATATCTCTATACACATGAAAAAAAGTTAATTATATATATATATATACTTCTATCGTATTATCCCAACTAGGAATTCTAGTTTGTTAAAATCTTTTAAACCAATCACTTCTCAAATCAAGCATTGATGCATATTCGTAAGCAACAGAATAAGAGTTTGCCTACTTGAATCATATAAATTCACATATACTGAGCAAGAGTGAAGTTGCAATTGTGTTTCAATGCTTAAAGATTGAATATTCAAGCTAATAAAGCTTATGAAGATTTTTGTCGAAAAAATATTTTATTTTGCTTTCATTTATTTTCGTCATGAAACCTTTTTGTTGATTTACTTGAGTACTTTGTGAGACTTTTTGATTTTTTAATTTTATATGAAACTTTTAGCTTTTTATTTATAACTTTTAGATTATATTTTGGGGGAAAACGTTTTTAATTTTTTTGGAGTTCATTTGAATTTGGTTTTCTTGGTTTTAACCGAAACCAAACCGAATTCTAATTTGGTGTATGGTTTGGTTTTATCCGTTATATAATCGGTTTGGTTCGGTTTTGGTTTTGACCATAAAAAATTTTAAAAACCCGAACCGATGAACACCCCTACTAAAAGGTCTCTGGAACAGTGCTCATTGCCTGGGGCTTGGTCTTCGGAGAAGGGTCAGTCGGCACCCAAAAGGGTGCACGGGGTTTCCCCGTCGATTTAAACCTTTGGAGACAATATGTTAAAGAAGGCAAAAATGGATGGGTCGGGCAGGGTTGAATGACAGGTCAAAAAGGCTAACTGACCTGTTTGACCCGTTAGAGATTAAACATAACCAAAACCGACCCGCTCATAAGTGGATCAAAATTTCCTTCTACACCAGATACAACATATTTCCCACAGAAAAGACAAAAAAGGGCGCGGAGTCTATAGGCGGTCGGCCCCCTTATAGGCCTGGCGGCCCCCTTATATATCAGGGATCGCCGCCAGTGACCGTTAGATTTTCCTGCCTATAAATACTGCTCTATTTCTTGCAGAAAATCAGACCTCTTTGCACGAATTTTCTCACACTTCTTTCTCTCTTTAAAAACCTTCTTTCTCTCACTAAATATCTTGATTACTAACATCTCTTGATTTTATTTCAAATGATCTAATCTTATCTTCTTCATCTCATATTTCTTCTCTTTCAAGTGCAAGAGAAGAACACTTATATTCGCCAAGAAATAAAGTGTTGATTTGTGATCTCTCCTCTCTTCTTCTAAGTACCAAATCTCTATTGTAATTATCTTGTGTATTTGTGTTATTCGGATATTGTGTAAATCCGATAGTCTAGATCTAGTGATTGTGTAGTGATTGTGAAGTAGTAGATTGGTTCTAGCTAAGATTAGGACTCGACATTTAGCTTAGTGTCGGAAAATAACGTAAGCGACGTGTAAACGGTTTTTTCCGCCTAAAGGGAGCTTGTTGACATAGTGAAATCTCAAGTCGGATACTCGGGGAGTGGAGTGGGGCGAAAAGGTGTTTCGTAGTCGAACCACTATAAAATCTTGATGTCTTTGTTTGGTTGTTTCTTTCCTTATCTCTTTACATTATTATTGTTGATATCGTGCTTTAGTTTAGATAGTTATTACTTGTTCATATTGTGATTTGATTAAACATATAACTTGGATCTATACTCTTTTGAACATAAACTTTTAAAACGTAAAACAAACGTGTAAACTATTCAACCCCCCTTCTAGTTTCCACGGACCGTTTTCGTGAAGGAGTAAAAATCTTGAAATATTCTATTTTGGGTAACCAGGGGTAAAATGGTCTTTTCACATGGTTCGGAGACATTTGAAAATAAGAGGCCTGCCTTTTTAGAAAATAGACTCAAAATACTTTTCGTAGGCGAAAACCTCACATTTTTATAAATTACGAATTAGGAATTAGAGGATTATTAAGTTGAGGTAAATTCAGAAATTGAAAATTTCGTAATATTTAAAACTTGTAAATGGGATTTAAAACGTTAATAAGTTGAGGTTATAAAAAGTGAAATGAGTACATGTTTAAGTACATATTAGATCAGGTTGATTGTCATATTTTGGGAAAACACCACTTTGAAAAACTTTAGTGCAATGCCATACTATTTACTGAATCATATCTTATAAACACATGTTTATTTTACGTATCGTCTACTATTTTGATATTCTAAATTACGCCTTATCTTTTAGGTGATACCTAGAGGTTTTGCTCGCCCGACGATCCATATACCTCCTGATCTTATTTTGCTTACGGTGAGTTTATAGCCTCGCCTTTACTTATTTAAATGCTTTATAAACCCCGCGAGGGAGATACATGCTCGTTTTACAAAATTGAACACAAATAATTTATGGGTATGCTGGACCCGGATATATGAATTTCATTTTACAAAATTTAACACAAATGATTTATGGGTATGCTTGACCTGGATGCATGAATTTAGTTTTACAAAATTAAACACAAGTGAGTGATGGGTGTGCTTAACCCAAATACATGAATTATTGACATCGAGTACCTCTTGCTTGAAAAGTCTCTAATTTCATGAACTGTTAATTACGTACATGGTAAACGCTAGTACAAGTGAATAGACCTATTGGGTTTGACAAATCCCGTTCTGGTGAGTAGCGGTCACTTGAATACATGTCGAACGGATGAATTGTATTGAGAATTACGGTATGTGGCAAGTATACCTTCAATGGGAGAACTTATATTATTTAGTTAATGTTCGGTGTCATGAGCTCGATGCAATAATGTTATTACCTAACTTGCGTGCATGGCAATGTCACTAGATAAACAAAAGCTTGTGTTCTACCTGTTTACACTATAAACTCTATGGATTTCATCGCTTTATTTATTAAAAATACCTATGAACTTTACTCAACATTATTGTTGACGTTTTTCGCATGTTATCTCAGGTTTATCAGGTACATTGCTCGGAGGAAAGCCGCACAGATATGTACTAGAGACTCTACATTTTTATGCATTCGACAAAGCTTATTTTTCAAAACATTGTGTATTGCTAAATTGTTGCGACCTATTCATAAACTCTGATATTTCAATATGTCGAATGTGAAAACTTATTTCTAAAACGTCTCTTTTTGATGTCGTTTTTCGTAACTTGTAATTTGTGACTATGAAGTAGCACCCCAATGTGGTATTCCGCTGCGTGTCGATTTTGGGGGTGTTACAGATTGGTATCAGAGCATTCGTTATAGAAAATTAGGTCATTTTCAAAACCTAGACTATAACGATCTTTCACAATTTAGAGTCTCTCCTTGATACATCTGATATCTGTAAGTGCATACTTCCTGATTCCTTATTTACTCCCTCAAGCGTCACTATATTCTTATAATTATGTTGATTATATAAATACTAAACCTTCCTCAAGACATTGTGAGATTGCACAATGGTCTCTAGACATTTCTCAAGACATATTGGGTGATACGATGATCTCCAAAACATTTTCACGACTTTACGTAATTCTTATTTTTGATGATATCGAAACTCGACATAGTTTATCGATCCACCGGTTATTTCACTAATTGACTCTGAACTGAACATTCGTCTCGTACTTCTGAAACGCATACGTTATCGCGTAACGCACTGCATAGAAGCATGCCGACTAATTGGAATACGAAAATTAACTCGACTCCTCGTACGTGTCGCCTTGGAGCACCTACTTTTGGAGCACGGCTCATTAACGTCTTATTCTTTTTCTCTTTTCTCCTTTTAACTTTAGAGAATTATGTCACCAACAAGACAATTGCTAAAGTTTAGCAGATCTCAAATGACTCATAGCTCAACATATGGCTGACATGCTCTTTCGCCTAGAACGAAACGAGATCTGAGATGCCAAGAACGAATCACGCATAAAGACCCTTGAGGCATACCACGCTAATGAAGGTCACGTCTTATGACTAGAATATCATTGAGAATGACACAACCAGCATCCCCCACTCCGAAGTGAGAATCTCTACCATTGTAGTTAATGATGACCTTTATTTAAATCATTATCTATTAAAAACTCCTCGAGTATTGTTGGCATTGTGGTACGGATATATCTATTTCCTTTAATAATTAATTGTTTGTACAATTAAGTTCTCATATCCTATTTTAATATCCTTGACATACCATATCCTTGTTGTGTGCGGGTTTAACCATTAGTATCAACTCCCTCTAATCATCAATTGCTTATACAATTGTTTTCTCATAGCCTATTTTAACATTCTTGATAAATCATCCCCTTAGTATGTGCTCGTTTTAGCCATTTGGCATTAACTCTCTTTAATGATTAATTATTCATACCGTTATTTCCTCTATCCCATTTAACATCCTTGACACATTACTTCTTTGATATTGTAACACCCCCTTATTTGACATATAGTAGCGGAAGCTAAATTGGGGTATTACTTCATTAATCAACAGTCATAATCATAGAAAACGACTCAAAAGAGACATTTTGGAAAATTTAGTTATCATTCTATATTATTTCAGAGTTTTACAAAAGGAGGTCCCAAAATACATATGAAAACATAGAGTTTGAATGATAACAAGTTTGGACGTCCTCAAGTCCAATGCCACTCCGTGCCATAGGTTACTTAATTATCTGAGATAAACATGATAAAAAGATCAACACAAAGGTTGAGTGAAATTCACAAGTTTGAAATGTAATAGTTGAATACACGTCATCATAAGTGGTAATAATTGTACAATTACAATTATCATGGAAAACTGTATTATTGCCCTAAGCTCATGACACCAACAAGTTAATATGGAAATCACCTCAGTGACATTATTGAGGAACAAATTTCCTCTTAGAAAGGTAACTTGCCAAAGTTACCCATTATTCTCAAATATAGTGCGTTTGATTACCTCATGTAAAGGTAAACACAAACGGGATTCGTCAATCCTAATAGATCAATCCACAATATTCGCGTTCACTCGCAAGTGATTAATGGTTCATGATTAAATGATATTGGCAGTAAAGGTAAACTTAGACAATAATATATCAGGATAGCATACAGTTGGAAAATACTTGTATTCATGGTTTATAATCCATGTATCCCCCCCCCCCCCCCACAGGGTTTAGAAAACATGTAAAGGTGGGACTATGAACTCACCTTAATAGGGAAATCTGATTGATGGCAAAAGTAAATCAAATGGAAGTAAACAACTTCGTCACGCAACCTGGGGTAATATGTGAAGTCTTAGTTTGATTGATTATATTCCAGAACTTTATAAAGTTTAACGTAAATGATTTTAGTTTATTAGTTTGTGAAAACATCGTATCACTGTTTGGGCTATCATAATCCAGAGGTCATGCAGTAAACGTTTGAGGAGCTAGGACACTTTAAATCGTAAATCCAGCAACTCGTCAAAACGTCTACCCAAATGAAAGCCCCTCACATGAAATTCCCTAGTAACGTGATACGTTATAGTTTAAATGATAAGATTTTATCTTTTTAAGTTTCTTCAAAAGCTAGTGTGATTGATAAATTATGTGAAATATACAACATAATTATGTTATAGTGTTTCGATCAGACGAATGATACGACAAATGTGTTCGGGGCTTTAAATTAAAAATCCGAGTCTTATAATATTTAAATATATTTTTTATAATTAATATAAAAATATTACATTTTATACCTTTGAGAATATGAAAATGACAATATTTACACTTTTAACCCTTTAATTATATTTTAAACATTTAACCCTTATACATAAAATATGGCCAAAAATAGGCCCTTGAGGTTTTAACATTTAAGATAAAACACATTATTCCCGAAATGTTTTACTACTTTCAAAAGTTACCACTAAATACCCCACCTGCATATACGCATTGCCAACCGTACACTTCTCCATACCACCCCAAAACAATGTATATTTAATCTTGAAATTAAATTTGCCAGGCTATAAGCTTATTACAAACAGCTAAAAATAAGTACGTTTTACGAAGCTAGTAGCTTTATAAAAGATCTTATGAGCTTAAAAAACTCTCTAAATAGGCATAATTGGGTATTAAAAACTTAACTCCGAAGGGTTTTTAGCTTTTAGGGTATGTTATAAAGTTTCAAAAATGATAGAATAGCTTATAAGATCAGCTTATGGCTATTAGGGTTTAGCATGTAACTAAAATAGCTTATAAGGATTTTAATCAGTGTTTGTTTTAGGAAAACCAACGAATAGGTTTAGGTTTTAAGGGCTTGTCACACAAGATTATAAAGATGGATAGGAGCTTATTAGGATAGGAATAAGCTTATGCTAGCTTATTTTAGGGTTCGAATAGGGTAGGTAGAGCTCGTCGCGCGAGCGTGCGAGCGCGTTTAGGGCTCGAATAGGTTTAGGAGTTTTCAAAAGATGTTAAGCTTGATCAAATGGTTATAACAAGTTTATACAAGATCTAAAACAATACAAGATCTTAATGAGCGCGAGAGCTGTGAAAAGGCTAATATTACACGAAAATATGAAATGGGCTGCTGCGCGCGCGAGTGAGCAATATAACTAAAACTTTATGAGATGCATCAAGAATGCTTTACTTCTTAGCTTGCTTCTAAATGCTTTAAATGATCTTCTTTTTTCTACTTTGGTTTAAATAGTTAAGATCAAGTGATTGAGTCTTTTGATAACAATTAGTGAGATCTTTTATGGAGTACAATGAGTTAGTACTCATACGTAGAAGTGCTTATCATGTGATATGAGGGTTATGTGAGGCGCGCGTCTTAACCAAAGGAAAACAGTGAAGCTTCGGCCAAGTTATGTGGAGTGGTGGCCAAGATATGAAGAGTGGTGGCTAAGGGTTTGCTAGGTATGACTATTAGAAGCTAGGACTAGCTTGGAGAGGTGTTGAGAGGTAGAAAGGGGTTCGGTTATACATGTAGGTAACAAGGTGTTTTGCTTGGAGCTTAAAGATGCAAGTAGCTTACAAGGAGGTGACAAGGAGGTGATGAAGATGCTTAGCAAGGTAGTAGGCAAGGTGGTGCATCATGGTGGTGAAAGGGTGGCTGCTTGGTTTTAGCTTGCTTCGAACTAGTTTAAGTGGTATCGGGTGATTAGGGTTTCGGGTTAGGGTTTAGGGTTTAGCCGAGTGTGGTGTGGAGTTGTGGAAGGTAAACGTGTTCAAATGTGATGCTTAAGAAGCTTGTAAGTTGTGTTAGAAAGGTTGTACGAAATGCCTTAGAAAAATGGAGGGAAATGAGTTCATTTGAATGGTGTGCTATATCGGGTTGTATATTAAGCTTAAACGAGTTGTACATTGGTTTTGGAGAGAAAATATATTCGAATGTTATGCATTGTACACTTGTACATTTATTTTGTATGTAAATATTACATATAATCGAGGTTTTGATATAAACGTTAACGTATAAAATCCGTTTTATATTAACGTTATGAATAGTACGTTAAATACATAACGTATGGTAAAAATAGAGTTTAAAACATATTGCTTAACATATTAGAATGTTTACTTGACATAAACGTTGATGGAATTAGCATTAGTAGGTTGCATGAGCACGTTTACTTTTGTAATGTAGGTTACGTTACATTATGGATGGAATAAAGCAAAAATCTTTCCATGAAAATTGTTGCATCTAATTTAATAGATGGAAATTATAGTGAGGAAAATTGCATCTAATTTAATAGATGGATAATTACATATGAGAAAATTGTGGGTTGTTATAGATATGTGCTTCCTTCAACTATTGATATTAATTTTCTCGTTTGCATCGGCTAATTTTGTAAATGACTCTCTACAGTCTTTCATAATTCTTCACGCTCATTTCTTCTTACCGTTACTATGTTTTGATATTCTTGACATCTACTTCTATCCTACCTTTATTATGATCAATTGATTTTTTGTTTATTTGATTATTCATACAAATAATCCTTCATACTTACTTGATTTGTAAATTGCTTATGTGAATCATTCTTTATATTAATTCTTTTGATCATTATTACATTTGTACATATGTTCTTTGTAAGTGCTCTCTTAAGCGGTTGACATATTCATATTTTGCATGCTCGCGGTACATTTTATTATTTCTTCATATACTCTTAATTATTCCTCTTGTGATGCTATAACCATTCTTCTTTCATGATCTATTCATTCTTCTGTTGCATTGATTAATGTTCGTTTGCTGCTTTGTTCATAAAAATAATTAATCTGTCCTTTTTAGAACTCCCTGTCCACAAATTATTATACTCGGTTAATCTTTTTGCATTGCCCTCTACTTCTTTTGGAGATCTATACTTTTCCTTGATTTCCTTCGTTCACATTGTTTATTGGTACTATTGACGATCCTTACTCGACATATGCATCTTTAATCCTCGGTATGACATATTAATTCTTTGTTTTTGCTTGTTTTCTCATTAGTACAAGTATTCAATCATTTTATTTGGGATTTTCATAACAATTGATCCATACCCACGAACATTGCATACATCTAATGCTTTGACTATCATTTATTCAATATTAGTTGCTACCTTGTTTAATTGTTTTTTCTGAACCCTTCGAACACGATTAGCAAGCCATACGAACTTAAACTACCGCAGAAACTCAGTGGAGTCCATATCACCTTTCACGTCTCGAACCTAAAGGAATGTTTACCTAATAAAACCTTGTTGTTCCACTAGACGCATTTTGACTCAACAACAAGTTACCCCCTTATCGTCAAAGTTTGTTGGAATTCATGACGAGAACCTTAATTCACGTAGGAGCGAGAAGACCAGTTCAAGAGTATGTATCCTCACCTCTTTGCAAGCAAACCAGTGACGAATAAGGCGAATTGAGCACCAGGACTGCGCTTCCTTAAGGGGTGGATGTTGTGACATTTCACGTTTTCAAGGTCAATATTTAAACTCATACTTCACTTTAATTTTATCTTGAATAAAAGTTTTCGTTTTACCATTTTACTCGGTTAGTAATTCTTCGTTTTAATCTAAACTTGAGTCGTGTTTAGAATTTATATCCGTCTTGAACCCTACGTAATTTAATTTTTCAAAAAATTATCTCGAATGATGTAGAACTATTTTTATTCTAATCGTTTTCGCTTTGTGGTTCCGCCTTAACTCCTAGAATATTTTTCGCTAGTACCCGTTAGCCCTAAAACTACCCACTTATTCTAAATTTATACCCTAAATACTAAATATTACCACTAACTATTTAAGTTATTGGAAAAACCACTTCATTTCATGAGGTGGCTAAACCATACTAAACAACAACAACACATGACATCATTTCCCTTCCATACTTGCATATAGTGCATGTTTAACCTTAACAAAACCACTACATTCTTCTCATTTACTCATAGTTAATATCACTAACAATCTCTCCTCTCTCTTTCCCTCTCCCAGACCGGCCACCACCATCACCAAGACACCACCACCGCCAAAAAAATTTATAGCTAAATTCTACACTAGTTTAAACCTTCCATTGTTGGTATAGTTCTATTAATAGTTAAAAACACCATCTAGACCACCTTTATAAGAAGATTAGGGGCTGACCTAGAGTAATATATTAAAGGGATTATGCATGGAATGTTGATGATGTTGGGGTTGTTTATTTGTTATTTTTAAGCTTGGTTTTTGTTTTGATTTTTAGTTGATTTTGTTGAAAGTTCTTGCAAGATTTATTTTATGGTTATAAATGGTTATTTAATTTGGGTAAAAATGAGTTTGAGGGTCTAAAATTATTGGTTTAGTTAGGTTTATTGATTGGTGTTGTTGGGTCAAATTTGGAGAAAAAATGTGTATAAGTTGTGTTGATTTTTCATTAGTTTTCATTGTCTTGTAAGACTATTTTTGGTTTCCTTGTTTTTCTTTCTTGTAAATGTATTCTTGATTTATATTTTCTGGAAAAATATAATCTTTGGTGTATATAAGAGTGTTGATTAAAATGGTATGGCATTGTATATATTTTTAGTGAGATAAAAACTTGTGAGGAGTAAGATTTGATAAACTGATTGGGGATAGTTTGCAACAGTAGTTAGATGGATCTATTATGAATTATTTTTGGCTTGTGGACACTTGTAAAAGTTAATAGAGAGGTATACAAATGTTTAAAGAGTATTTGGTGAGTTGGATGGATTTTTATCTCCTCCGAATGAGGAAGTTATGGTCGATTTACTAAAACTAGTCAATTCTGTCACAACGTAGGAAAACGGAGTATATCTCCATATTTTTACACTAACACTTTAAAATAAAGAGACGATACCTGTAGATGACTCATAGAACTAACACCTCCATTTTGCCTCACCTTAATAGATGTTATAGATTTTGATTTATGACCGTTTTCACGAAGGAGTAAAAATCTAGAAATATTCTGTTTTGGGTAACCAGGGGTAAAATGGTCTTTTCACATGGTTCGGAGACATTTGAAAATAAGAGGCCTGTATTTTTAGAAAATAGACTCAAAATGATTTTCGTAGGAGAAAACCTCACATTTTTATAAATTATGGATTAGGAATTAGAGGATTGTTAATTTGGGGTAAATTCAAAAATTGAAAATTTCGTAATATTTCAAACTTGTAAATGGGATTAAAAACGTTAATAAGTTGAGATTATAAAAAGTGAAATGAGTACATGTTTAAGTACATATTAGATCAGGTTGATTGTCATATTTTGGGAAAACACCACTTTGAAAAACTTTAGTGCAATGCCATACTATTTACTGAATCATATCTTATAAACACATGTTTATTTTTACGTATCGTCTACTATTTAGATATTATAAATTACGCCGTATCTTTTAGGTGATACCTAGAGGTTTTGCTCGCCTGATGATCCATTTAACTCCTGATCTTATTTTGCTTACTGTGAGTTCATAGCCTCACCTTTACTTATGTAAATGCTTTATAAACCCCGCGAGGGAGATACATGCTCGTTTTGCAAAATTGAACACAAATGATTTATAGGTATGCTTGACCCGGATACATGAATTTCATTTTACAAAATTTAACACAAATGATTTATGCTTATGCTTGACCCGGATGCATGAATTTAGTTTTATAAAATTGAACACAAGTGATTGATGGGTGTGCTTGACCCGAATACGTAAATTATTGACATCGAGTACCTCTTGCCTGAAAAGTCCCTAATTTCATGAACCGTTAATTACGTACATGGTAAACGCTAGTTCAAGTGAATAGATCTATTGGATTTGACAAACCCCGTTTGGGTGAGTAGCGCTCACTTGAGTACATGTCGAACGGACGCATTGTATTGAGAATTAAGGTATGTGGCAAGTATACCTTCGATGGGAAAACTTATATTGTGGAAACTAGAAGGGAGGTTGAAGAGTTTACAGGTTCGTATTCGTTTTAAAAACTTTGCTTTCAAAATACTTAGATTCGAGTAGTATGTTTAACCAACCAACAATATGAATCAATCAAGTAAATATCTAAACTAATGGAAAATAACAATCACAACGATATAAGGAGATGAGAGAATGAACAATCAAACCAAGACATCAAGATTTATAGTGGTTCGGCTACGAAGCTCTTCTTCGCCCTACTTTACTCCCTAAGTATCCTACTCGAGATTTCAAGGCGGAGAAAACCGTTTACACGTCGCTTATGTTATTTCCGACACTAAGCTAAATGTCGAGTCCTAATCTTAGCTAGAACCAATCTACCACTTCACAATCAATACACGGTCACTAGATCTACACTATCGGATTTACACAATATCCGAATCACACAAATACACAAGATAATTACAATAGAGATTTGATACTTAGAAGAAAGGAGGAGAGATCACTAATCAACACTTCGTTTCTTGGCGAATACGAGTGTTCTTCTCTTGCACTTGAATGAGAGGGAAGAGATGAGAAGAAGAGATTAGATCACTTGAAACAAGATCAAGAGATGTTAGTGATCAAGATATTTAGTGAGAGAAAGAAGGTTTTTAGAGAGAGAAAGAAGTGTGAGAAAATTCGTGCAAAGAGGTCTGATTTTCTGCAAGGAATGGAGCAGTATTTATAGGCAGGAAAATCCAACGGTCACTGGCGGCGGTCCCGGCGGTCCCAGATATATAAGGGGGCCGCCAGGCCTATAAGGGGGCCGCCAGGTAGACCACGCTCCCTTTTTTGTCTTTTTGTGGGGAATTGAAAGCTTCCGTTTTAGGGGGGAAATTTGAATTTCAAATTTTAAGTTTTTAATAAAACTTTTCTTTTAATTATAAAATATTTTGTATAATTAATTTTGTGAAATTCTTTTGTAAAAATGTAATGGATAAGAGAAAAATATTTTCTTGATCACTAATCATGCTTAATGATTTGTTTGTTCATACCTTAAGTGATTTACGTAATTCTTAGAAACTGGTAATTTTACGATTAATAATTTGTAAACGTTTAATTTTATCGTAAACGTTTTTACATTTTGTTATTATCAAAATGTTGAGAGGTCGAAAAATATAAATAATGTTTTTAGACATTATTTGTATTAACAATCTCCCCCTTTTTGATGATGACAAAATATAAACTCATTTTGTATAAAATTAAAAGTTACAAAAATTTTAAAAGAGTTTTGTCCATGTTCCCCCCTTTTTGTCGAATTCAAAAAGGATGATCGTCGAGTAGTTGTAGGAAGAAAGAAATCGAATCAAGACTCCCCCTTGATATATGCTCTCCCTCGTTCGGGGAACCAAGGGATCGATCTTGCGAAAATTGTTTGCTACAAAATAAAGTTAAAAATACAAGTGCAAGACAAATATCTTTTAAGCACCACATTAGATTTAAGTTACCCAAAAGAGAGTTTCATTAAATCAATCAAGAAAATCATACAATAGCTAATGCAACTAATACATTCATACAACATAAAATAAAACTAGAGCTAATACAAAATAATTAATCCATAAGACACACTACATACTTCATGAGATAAAGAGAGACAATACTACATAAGTCCTAAATAATTCATGATTCATAGAGAATGACTTTTTGATCAAAAAGGTTTGGGGTGACACGTTTATGAAAAATTTTGAAGACATTTCAAGGTGGAGGTGGAAAGTGTGAGGTGATTGCGGTAGTGAGAAGATACTCAAGATGAGCAAACATGATGTTTATCTCATCTCTTAAGGTTAAGAAAAGGGTTCGGTTATGAAAGCAACATAAGCAATTTGACCCATGGTAGTCATGGTAGTTGTAGTAAAGAGGGTGACCCATGATAGGTGTTTGAGGTTGTAGTGGAGATGGTGGTGATGGAGTATCATGAATGTGATCAAGAGGAGTGGTTGGTGACAAAGAGAGTGTGATATCCAAAGAAGGATGACTTTGAAGTAGTTGAGGGTTTAGAGGTCTAGGAGGAACATCCGAAATGTTATCAAGCAAAGGGTTCAAAGGATGACGAGAAGTTGGTTCATTTGAAGATGGTGGTGAAATTTAAAGTTTTGATTGAAAAGAAGAAGATGTGTTCCCTTGGCTTGATGAGGTTTGATTGGTGGATGTGGTTTTTGATGGTGCATTTGGAGGAGTTGGAGATGAAGAAGCTGTTGTAGAAGAAGGTGTGGTGGTGACATCTTCATCACTAGAGATGTTGAAAAATAGTTGTATAGGAGGGATTATGGTTAGTTTGATTTTCTTAGAAGGGTTAGAGGAAGAAGCTTTGGTGGAATTCATGGTAGAATTTCTGAGGAAGATGAAAATGGTAAGAAGAATGAGAAGGATGGTTTATTTAATTTGAAAGCAAGTGATCAAAGTGGAAAAGCATGAGAATTAAGGAAACAAATTCCAAAAGTTGTTTAGCAAAATGCAGGAAGTTTAGCTGGGTCTAATAGAGAATAGTCAACTAGACTATAAACCAGATAGTCACAGTGAAAATTTCCGTGACTTTTGATGGCTGTCCCATATATACATGGCGGTCCCAGATATATTAGGGGGCCGCCCCATGTTTATGGGGGCCATTCTCTGAAGGCAGGAAATTTTTATAGTTTTCCTGATTTTCTGTAGATCCTATACAAAAAAATATTCCATTTCCCCTTTTTGCAATCAACTTTATTTCATCATGAATCATCTAATACTAACAATTAAATTCATAACACTCATCATTCCAAATTCAATCAAAGAAACACATGTATGCATATTGACTAATAGATAAGCATGCATATCATCATAGAGGTAAGTATAGTGTGTCAAGTACCATGAAAACAAGTGTTTAGGATGATAAAATCGAAAGATCATCCAAGGCAAGTTATGTTGCTCGTACTACATACTAAGTTATCACTAAATAATATAAGTTTAAGTACTGAAGCTTCATAGAGTAATAAGTAATGTAATTAATAATGTCACAAAGCATATTTCCATATTCCTCACTTCTTGATAATTCTCCACAAGTTTCTAAGGCCTTTCTCGATAGACCTTAATCCACCACGTTGCTTGTCTCGAATCTGAACTTGACGGTTGATGATTTCGGTTTGACGGATGTAGAAGGGTTCTAAGTGAGGGTCAATGTTAGGTGGGTTTTGAAAAACTTGAGGAACTTGATTGGTTAACGAATTGACATAACGAATGGGGGAAGGAGTGCTTGCACGTGAGGTCCCTTCGCCATTTCCATCATCATCATCATCATTAAGATGAGAAGAGGATGGTGGTTTGAATATTATAATCTATATATAAAATATATATATATCCTAAAATTCCAAATAAGTAATAGTATAGAGAGTATCCTGTTTGATATAAAAATTGCTTGAGGTCAAACAATATTTTATCTCCCGGATGTCGTATCCCGACGAAGTATGAATTGAAAACCTTGTTTCGGTTCATGATCGCGTGCTTAAATAATCAATATTTTAGATTTTGGATTCTAAACCTAATAACGCAAAGGAAAAGCATATAAAGGCACGCAAAACTAGAAATTAAAGCAGTTTAAAATTCTAACGACATTTAAAGCAATTAAAACTAATTTATAACTAAATCAAACCAACTTATTAACTAAAAATGACAAAATAAAATTCTAAAAACTCAAAATGAAAATTTCTAAACTAAAATGTATTAAAATATTTTTTTAACTCAAAAATTATTTTTTTGGATTTTTAAACTATTTAAAACTATTTTTTAAACTAAATAATACTAAAAATTAGATTAAAATTACTAAACTTAATCCCAAATTTTTGAGAAAATTACTAAAAATACTTAACACTATTCCTAAGGTTTATAAAGAAAAATAAAATGATAAGCTCAAGCCAATAAGCTACTAAAAATCAAATAAGCCTGATAAGCTAAATACTAAAGAACCTATAAGAATTAAATGGTGCAAGACATGTATGAAAAAGACTAAAGGGCGCGTTGGTTAAGGTGTTGGTGTATTAAAGGGGATGTCACAAGTTCGAG
>BQNB010046891.1:2722-43453 GCA_026074375.1 Tanacetum coccineum | reverse complement strand
TTTTAAGGTTTTACAAACAACGGACTCCACAATTGTTGAAACAAAAGAAGTTGATGCAGACACAAGAAGATCATTCAAATCCAATTCCAACATTGAATGTTGATTCATTGAAAGTTGATTTAGTTGAAAGAAGACAATAATTCAGAGACTGCATCCAGCAAATCAGTAAAAGAAAGCAGCTTGGATTCTGCAACAAAAGATGTACATGAAATCAAATACAAGATGTCAAAAGCAAAAGAAAGATGCATGGCATATTTTCGATCTCTTTATTCACACCTTCAAGTTCTTTCTAAAGAAGACTTAAAAGGCACTCGCATCGAACATGGATTCAAACGGGCATTCATGCCACTCTTTGGTCAAGATGTTGATACTTTCACAAGTACAATGCTCCTCAACATAGATTAACTACAAAAGAAACTTGACAAAAATGAATTTCAAGAAGATGGATCCATGGCAGCCTTTTGGGTGGTAAACAACCAGTTCTAAAAGTTCATTAATTCATAGTTTACCTTGGATTATAATAGTCAAATGACAGACAAGTACTTTTTAAATATACTGGAATTGAGGTTAAACACTTCAGAGATACACTACTCTAACACATGGGTAATGTCAAGAAGTCCGTTGCTGAAAGAGCACGTCATCAAAGACAGTATGCTAGAAGGGTGAATAAAAGACAGTTGCAGACGCAAGAGAGTAAGATTGATACGGGTAAAGCAGTAGCTGAAGCTTTGGTTGTCACAGAAAGCAGTGGAACAGAATCAGAAGTGCAAGATGACAACAGCAGGCCAGGGAATGATACAGATGTTGATGATGCAGATATCAGACCTATTTATGACGAAGAGCCAATGGATGAGGTACAATTGACTGCTGAATGTAATATCTTTGCTATAGGACAACAGCATACTGAGCAACCTGAAATCATTATGAAGGTAGGGTTAACCAGTATCCTGAACAATGTCAAGTTAAAAGTCCTATGCTTGATTCATCACCTGATAACCAAACAACTAAATACTCAAAACAATCACTCAAGTCTCAAAATATTTTACTCAAAAATACCGTTGCCCAATTTCAAAAAGATTTTTCAAGAATGGAAGCACATTGTATTGCTCTCGAACTTAAATATCAAAATCAAGCTTTAAAATCAGGGCAACATGGTCAAATTTTTTGTATTGCTCTCGAACTTAAATATCAAAATCAAGCTTTAAAATCAGGGCAACATGGTCAAATTTTAAATGAAACAAGTAATAAAGCCAAGATCAAAAAGGAAATTTATGTACTTGAAACAATGAACATCGAATTAGAACATAATGTAGCTAAATTACGTAAGGAAAACAAGACTTTGAAAAAGCATTACAAAGATTTGTATGATTCTATTAAAGTTACAAAATCTAAGACTATAGAACAGACAACTTCTTTGCTTGCTACAATGCTGATTTAAAAGCTCAGATTCAGGAAAAGGTTTTTGCAATTGCTGCTTTAAAAAATGACTTAAGGAAGTTAAAAGGAAATAGTGTAGATACTAAGTTTTCTAAAACATTAGTCTTGGAGAAATCAGTTTTACAATCACCAAGAAAACAATCAGTTGTTAGACAATCGAATGCGTTTAAATCTGAAAGACCTCAAATGTCAAAACCACAGTTTGCCTCCCAAGTTGATGTGAGTAACAATTTGTCAAGACCAGTAACTCAACACTATTTGCCTAAGAGAAGAGAATCCGTTTCTGCAAAACCTGATCATATGATTGCATCTAGCGAATCTAGGGATAGTTCTAAGAACATGCCAAGATTTAGTTCAAATGACATGATTCATAATCACTATCTAGATGAAGCTAGGAAAAAGACACAAGAGAGAGATAGGAACTCAAAAACTAATGTGATACCTTTTGCTAGATTTCAAAGCACTGTTGTTGGTAGCAAACCAAAACCTAGGAGCACTAATCACTCAACTAGGAGTTTTCCTGTATCTAAGAGTAGTTGTGTAACGATAACGGCTGTGCCCAAAGCAGATCATTTTAAGAGTTCTAGTTCTTTCTCATATTCCAAACACTTTGTTTGTTCTACATGTCATAAGTGTGTCTTTAATGCAAATCATGATGCTTGTATAACAAAACTCCTAAAGGAAGTGAATTCACATGCTAAGATTCAATCCTATAAGACCAGAAACAATAACAAACCCGTAGATCAAAAGAGTCATACTCAAAAACCTGGTAGGCAGATCTTTACAAGACATATGTTTTCTCTTAATAAGACTTCCGTTGTGTATGAGAAAACATCTCCTAGATCTGATTTTAGGTGTAAACCCACGGGTAGAATTTTCAAATCTGTTGGTCTTAGGTAGATTCCTACAGGGAATTTATTCGACTCTTGTACAAGCAAGGATGACAGTGAACCCACACATGGTTCAAATGTAGATATCCCTAATATTTATGAAAGCAAACAAACTCTGGATTTAAGTGAAGGTACTTCAATCAATGTTCAGAAGGAACAAGGTTTTGATTTAAGTGCAGGTACATCTAACAATGTCAAGCCAGAAAATCTCAGAGTATGGTTGCTGAAAAAGCTGATATCTCAGAAACGAGTGCCACAGTGGATTCACAAATGCTGAAAAAGAACGACGTTTGAACACAACAGTTCAAGCCTCAAATCTCAATGTCAGATGACGTTTGATCACAACAGATCAAGCCTCGAACCTTAATGTCAAATGACATTTAAACAAAACGATTCAAGCCTCGCACCACAATGTCAACAAAAGTTCCTACAGCAGATATGATAGAGTTGGAAAGTCTATTTCAATGGAGGAAAATCAAGTTGTTTCGATTGTTATACTGCTGATGCATTACGTTAAACGTCAACCAAAAAAAAAAAAAAAATTTAAAAAAAAAAAAATAAAAAAAACAAAAAAAAAAAAAAAAAATAAAAAAAAAAAAATAACCAGATTTCAACTTTGCATCTATTCAACTCTAGAAACAATGTCACTGCTGATGAAAACTTTCGATTTGTAATTTATTTTTATTTTTTATCTTATTTTGATCTTATTAATTATTTTGAATAAAAGAAAATACAAAAATATAAAACCAACAAAAGAAAATAGAAAAATATTAACATTATAAAAACAAAAATATAAAACTCAGGAAATTTCAATATACCAAAAAGAATCTTTTGACATGTCTCTTGGAATCTGATAACATTTTACGTACCTAGGAAAGAAATGTTGATTAACATCGACAACGGGCGTGGTAAATGAAGTGTCGACCATGAGTTTTCAAATCTCTTCAAAACTTGTCATTTCTAAATTGTCTTTATGACTTATGTAACAACAGTGCGTAAAGCTTCTTCCCCTTGTTTGACCCGCAATGTAATAGGGGAGTGTAAGATTTCAGCTGCACTTACTCATTTAATAGAAGAGAAGTTTCTATCATGGTGGTTTTTAAAAATAAAAACGCTGAACACAATTTTTAAAAAGAACTTTCAATGTCAAAATTGTCTTACAATATATTTGTGGTATCTTCTTTAAAAAGTGGTTATTTGTTAAAAATTGTGTGTTTAAACACTCCCTTCCTCAAATTAAGTTTAAAAAATTGTTTGGTACTTGGTACTTAAAATGTCATTTTTATGTGGATCAATTTTTAAGGGGGAGCTTTTAAAACAAAGCCTTTTAATGTTTTGGGTACATCTCATAAATGTCAATTTTATGTATCCAAACACATTTCGTGAAATTAAAATGTGGAAATTATAATGTCAAATAATAATATACATTGTTCACTAAGGCATCTCACTCCGTCTTTAACATTTTGTGGTGTCATATCAATTTTTCATTCCAATGTCAAGTTTTAATAAATATTGGTATCCCACATATACCGTTGAAGGGGAGCTATCAGGAAAATGAATTCATGCAATATCGTGGTATAATTTTTCTCCCCATGGAATTTTTCATGTCATAAATTTTAATCAATTGGTATTTCAAATACTAAATGTTTTATTATTTAAAATAAGGGGAGAAAATGTGATTAAAATGTGATATAGAAGAATGCGATATTTAAAACTCCAAGTGCAACTCTTTCCTTCATGTGCAAAACAATTTCGAATCTCGGTGCACATGTGTAGGGGGAGTATTTCAAAATGTCAGAAAAAGGTTTTTTGCACAACTAGGTTCAACTTCTTTTGATTCAGACACAACTTTTTCATTAGTTGTAACAGACTTAGACGTAGACATCTCATTTGGTACACTTATACTTTCTGATTCAGACTCAGAAGAGTGCTCAGAGGGATTTCCAAAAGATCCTTCACTGTCATTTGATTGACAGGTAGAATGCTCAGTGGAATTGTCATCTGAGTCACTAATTTCAGGCTTTTGAGGTCCCTTTTTACCATAAACATACAAAGAATCATCAATTTCCTCTTGTGGTTTAGGAGTATAGTCTCCAGTTAATGGATGTGGAACTCCTTTGAAATTATCAGTCTTTGAAAATCTACTGTATAAAGGTTTGTTAAGAAAATCTTCTTCTGTACACTTAAACACAGTACGATTCATTTCTTCCTCATAGCTTAAAACCTCATTGTTTGATTGTATTTCATATCCTAAGCCAACTTTACTATTTGAAGTCATACCTGAATCAACTAATTTCCAAAGGTTTTTAGAAGAATTTTTCCATGAATCTACTGTTTTCTGCAATTGTTCCTTTTCTTTTACAGCTTTCATTCCTATTCTCCTATATTTTTTAAGCTTTTCATCTTTTGCATATATTTCATTTGCCTGAAATGTAAGCTGTTCATTTAGAGATAATTGCTGCTTTTAAAAAGTAACAACTTGAGCTTCTAATTTCTTAACAGCTAGTGTATAGGCAAGTATTTTTGCTTCTTGTTCACCTAACTGATCTATTTGATCATCACATAGTGTTTTAAGCTTATTATACGAACCAATGCAAGTTTTAGAACATAATGATACCTCATTATTTGAGCTGATAGCCATGAGTGCATGATTTGTCTCTTCTTCCTCTACTGTATGTTCTCCCCAATTGACAACACCATCATCCATAGTCAGCAAACAGTTCTGATTCTGTTCTTTCTTTCTAGCTCCTTGATCTTGATAAAATGAGTCTCTCTTCTTTCCATCATTTGTCCCCTTGGATGTGCATTCCCTAGCAAAATGACCAGTGTTGTGACATTTGAAACATTCAAGCTTCTTTTTGTCAAAACCAACAGGTTTGTTTCCATCAATTCGAACTCTCCTTCCAGTCTTCTTGTAAAACTTCTTCATTCGAATAGCAATCATTGCTATCTGCCAGTTTATGTCCATCTCTTCAATGTCCACATCATCAATCTGTTCTAGGTCTTCATGAAGCAAGTCCAGATCTTCTGATTGTTTGGCAAAGAGTGAATAAATAACCTCATCAGCAAAACCAGCAGGAACTTCTCGTTCTGGAATATTGTTTGAAGAAGTAGAAGGAGTGTAAGTACTGTAGGGACCAGTATGACCAGACTTAACCTTGTTATTGCTGCTCTTGCTGTGTGAAACAAAAGCAACATTTTGAGCACTTGCAGATGATTTTGAGGTACTTGTGAGTTCTTGCTCAAAAACCCTAAGGTTATTATACAAGTCATCAATGGACAAAGTGTCAACATCTGGTTTGGTTCTCATTGTCATTGCCAGATTTGACCAAGCTGGGGGCAAAGATCTGAGAAACTTATGATTTGCATCCTCAGTTGATACTTCAGCACCATGGGCTTCCAACTGTGAGAGTAGTTGTTGGAACCTATCATATCCCTTTTCTAACCCTTCTGAACTTGATATAGTAAATGCTTCAAACTGTTGTTTTAAAACAGCTTTCTACATCTTCTTTGAATTTGCATTACCACCAAACCTAGTCCTTATAGCTTCCTAAATTTCTTTTGCATCATCCATTCCATGAAATCTTCTTAGATGTTCCTTGGGAATGGCCATAAGTAAGATGGTTCTAGCCTTCCTTTCCTTTTCAACAGCATGAATTTCTGCAGCAGATACTGGTGGAAGTATTCTAACAACACCATCTTTTCCAGTTGAGATTCTCTTCTTTGAATTTCCATTCTGAATTACCTTCCAAACATCATTATTAATATATTCAAGGTAATGCTCCATCTCCATAGCCCATATATCATACTCCTCCTTCTTCAGAATTAGGAGTTTGATATTTAAGATAGTGGTTATGGTAGGAATGAGTTGTTGTTGTTGTTGTTTTGGTTTATTTGTTGTAGTACCATTTTCTGATGCATCTTCATGGTATGATGCTTCATCATCACTAAGATGTTGAGAGAAATCATCATTAGCAGGTTGAGACATTTTTCTAGATCTGAAAGTGATTGTTTGTGTTCTTGTGATTCTTCTTACTCAGAGTCCCTCTAGAGGCTCTGATACCACTTGTAGGTCCAAAGTCTTGGATCTGTTTAGCCTTTTGTAGGACAATAGCTAACTTGAATAAATCCAAATCAACTATATGAGAGACACTGACTATGAATACTATGTGCTAATGCGGAATCTTAACACAAGTACTAAGAAGAACACAATGTAAAACTTTGCTATTTGCTATTAATTTCTATTAGAATTACTAATTAAATCTCATGCTAAACATTGTGTTGTAGGGTTCCTTTTATACACCAAGGAAACCCTAATGGGCTTTACAAATGTGTGAAAGGATAATGCATATCCTTTCCTAAGATATCTCCTAAGATATCTCTAAATAACTATTATCACTATTTTGTTACATAAACAGACTTAACTATATGAGACCAATACTAACTATAGTACTGCCAGACTTAACTTAGTACTGGAAGACTTAACTATGTCTACCAAACTTAACTCTATAACTACCAGACTTAAGTCTGTTTACAATAATTCCTAACAATACTGCTTGGTACAACACTTAGTACTGTCAGTGTTAAGTTAATACTGCTAGGCAAGTATTACTACTGCTGGATGAAGTTAGTACTCTTAGGCTTAAAATTAGTACTGCTAGACCACACTTAGTACTTCTAGGTGACTGTTAGTACTGTTTGAGTCCTAATAGATTTTCCTCAATCAAAGAGCCGTTGAGATATTTCCGCCACATCTATAGCTTATAGGGTTTGACTAATTGGAGACTTCTTGATTTATCTATATCATTAAACGATTTCTTCAAGATAAGTACAACTCTTTTACAGTCGGTGAAAACATACTCTTTTAAACCTCACTCATAATTCAATTCACTCTACCAGAACCTTACACTTTATCACATGAAGTAATCCCACCTCATACATCATCTTCTCATTAATCAAATGGCACGATTGGAATTTTGCGACAATCATAATATGGTCGCATATTTGGTTAAATCTGAAAGCAGTGAGGGTTTTGACAAAATCATTGATTTTATTACTTTAAGCCATATTTACTATGCCCTTACTGAAAATCCCATCATTTCTGTGTAACTTATTAAACAATTTTAGGAAACTGCTGTTTTAAGCACTACTGAGGAAGGACTTCAAGCTATTTCTGCAACAATTGATGGACATGAAAAGATTATAACAGAAGCTTCTTTGAGAAGACATTTGAAGCTAGAAGATGCATAAGGCATTTCTTCACTCTCCAATGAAGAAATATTTGAGCAATTGGCTCATATGGGGTATGTGACAAATTCTGACAGCCTTACATTCTTTAAAGGCCATTTCTCACCCCAATAGAAGTTCTTTATCTACACAATTCTACATTGTATGAGCTCCAAGAAGATAGCATGAATATTATACCAATAGTTGAAATATATTGAGGAAGGGAGTGTTGAACATACAATTTTAACAAATACCACTTATGATGGAAAGAATATACAATTTATATTGTTAAACAATTCTGACATTAAAGTTCTTCTGAAAAATTGTGTTCACCGGTTTTTAAAACACATGATAGAAGACTTCCCTTCTATTTTTAGAGAAAGCGCACTGAAGCGTACACTCCTCTATTACATTCGGGACCGAGTTATGCACTGAAATGTACATAAGTCATTGAGAAAATTTAGAAATGACGTATTTTGAAACGTTTTAACTCTTGCTCGAACTTCATTTACACACCCGTGTCAATGTTAATCTACATTTCTAGGTACGTAAATGTTATCGATTCCAAGAGACATGTCGAGAAGATTCTTTTTGGTATTTTTGAAGTTTTTCTGATTTTATATTTTGTTTTTATAGATTTTATATTTTTCTATTTCTTTTTGTTGGTTTTATAATTTTATATTTTCTTTTTTCAAAAATATTTACAAATCAAATAAAGAGAAAAATAAAAATATTTACAAATTAGATGTTTAATGGATCAAGCAGATTCGTTTGCCAGAACCTCCAGTTCTTCTGGAGTCAAACATCTCATACCGAGTCGTCTGACGAGATACTTAAACCTATCTTTCGATAGAGCTTTAGCAAACAGGTCAGCTAACTGGTATTCAGTTCTGACAAAGAATAATTCAACAATACCCTTTTCAACCGTTACGACTTTATCGAAATTGATATCTGCATCGCTGTTTCTTGGTACGTGAATGTTGTACTGGATTCGCCTAGATGGGCTATAGCCTGCCTTACATCACAATTACATAGGTATTTTGTCAAAGTGAAAGCCATAATCTGTGAGCTGAGTTCTCAACCATAGAACTTGAGCGCATCACGCAAATAGAGACACATACTCGGCTTCTGCTGAAGACATTAAAGTGCAGTCCTGTTTCTTTGACGACCAACTGACTAGCTTATCACCAGCTAGAAATTGTATACCACCAGATGTGCTTTTATGTGTATCGAGACAGCCTGCATGATCTAAATCTGAAAAATGCGTAGATTTAAAACGGTGTCCTTAAGATACCAGTAGTCCATGTTGATGTATTCTTAAGGTACCAAAAGATCTGTTTAACCTCCCTGCGGTACTTTTTAGTGGTCTCTGCGTATGTGTAAATTAAAAAAAAAAAAACCACAATATCCGTTGTACCAAAAATAACCTAAATTAAACCCCAAAAATAAACCCAAAACAGACCAAAAATGGCAAAAATATGCTTGTATCTATGTTTTGTGTATGCAGGTATGGATAAGTCAAAAATCACAAGAAAACAGTCAAAAGTGAGCAAACACGGACACGAGAATCAAAAGAGTGCAAAGCCGAAGCCCAAAAGACCAAAGCCTTAGCCAATTTTCATCTACAAGGGCCAATCTTGCTATCTTCGAAAGTTCTTTGTAACTTAAAAAGAAAAGAAAGGCAAGGACCAAATGTGCAATCCTTCCAAACTTCAACAGTTTTAACTGTCAAAAAAAGGAGCGGGAACCATTTTTACTATTCATCGTCTCTCCCATTTTCACCTCCATGGTAAAACAAAGGGCAAATCAAAATTAGAGGGTGCTTTGGTCAATTCAAGGAAGCTACATCACAAACCCAGGGTCAAATTAGTCTTTATCAAAGGATTCATTAAAGAAGAGCCATGTCGACAATTAAAGAAGCACAAGTTTATGTGAGTTTTTGTGCTAAATCACTCACAAAACTAACACAAACGTCACATCAAGGGAATGACACGCTGGCAATCCTCAGGTGTCCACATCTTGATCAAACGGCCACAATTGATGATCAAATGATTGATTAAATGAATGGCAGAGATTGAAGATTGGAGAGCAGGGCTAGAGGTCCTAGAAGCTTCAGCTGGGCACTATAAAAAGACCTCACTTTTCACACACACAGGGGATAGTTTTTTAGTAGTCGATTCTAGTTTTTATATAATTTTTAGCTTAAATTCGTATTTTTACTTAAATGTTCTTGTAATTTCCTTTTCTTTTAATGTAATCAGCTTTTTCAGTTAATGAAATTCAGTTTTTAATGTTTTAAATTCCGTTTTCTAAGCTCTCATTTAAAGTCATAAGCTCTCTTAATAAGCCATATTGTCTCATAAGCTAATAAGCTACTCAAAAGCTCTTTCAGTCTATAAGCTGAAATAGAGCTGTTTGAATTCAGTATTAATCTTATCTAAACCTTTAACTAGCTTAAACTTACATGGATCTTATTGGATCTAAGCTTTTGGAAGGGGATCTTACCTTGGAAGAGATCCCAAGGACTTATACTCTAGCTTATTCATAAGCTAGAGAGCTTGTAGCTGCCTTAATTGGTCCCTTTTGTTTAGCTAAAGGATTAAGTAAGTTTCTCTTTTCATTCTTCTCTAATTTTAGTTTTAATTGCTTAGTTTTTGCTTATATGCTTAATATTGCTTATTTGCTTATTCTCTTTGCTTATTAGTGTTTAAATATCTCTTCTAGTGCTTATTAGTTGTTTGTCCTAATCTGTTTTTGCTTATATAGTTATAGATCATTAGTTATTAATTTCTGTCATAAAAACTCATAAAATCCAAAAATATTAGTTTAATTAGTTAAGATCTTAGAATTTTGCTATTTCAGTTGTTTAATCATGATTGTTAAGTTTGTTTTAAGCTAGTTTTTATCTGGTATTCAGTAATTGTTCAGTAGATTTCTCTTAAAAAGCTTTCCTCAATCCTGTCAAATTGATAAAGGGGTGTTTGGTTTAGTGCAATCTCAAAATTGCACTAGCAGTACTAACCTCAGTTAGTACTGCTGTGTTCTCAGCTTAATTTAGATACTGGTAATTTTAGGATTTAGCTTATTAAATTCAGTAGGATTTAAGTTTTAATATAGTTTAATACGGTTTAAGTCTTAATTTGCAATTTTTAGCTTATTTTCCTAGTTTAATTTAGCTGTCAAAAGTCATAAAAACCTAAAAATTCCAAAAACAGTACTTAGAGTCCTTAGGATTTAAATTTGTCATAATTTAGCTTATGGGTCTATATTTTATAGCTTAATTAGATAGATTATAAGTAGTTTAATAAGTCCTTAAAGTTTTAGAGTTTAGTTTAGTTTTTTAAAGTTTAGCTTAATACATTTTAAGTCTTAATTTTCAACTTCTAGCTTATTTCCTTAGTTTAAATTAGCTGTCAAAAGTCATAAAAACCTGAAAACTACAAAAACAGTACTAGATTCCTTAGAATGTAAATTTGGTTAATTTAGCTTAAGATAATTTTCCAGCTTAATTAGATAGCTTATGGGTAGTTTAAATAATCTTTTAAAGTTTTAGAGTTTAGTTTAGCCTTATAAGCCTTTAAGCTCATTTGGAAATTGTGTTACTTTGCTTATTTTCTGAGTTTGCTTATTTCATGATCAATTTCAGTAGCATAAAAGTAGTTTAAGCTTAGTTTTCTTTGCATTTATAGATTAAGCACATCATAAGCTCTTTAGAATTTCTTTCCTTTTTCCATTTGATCTATTTTGAGTTTTTCTAAAGCTTATTATTCCAACCTAGGAAAGCCCTCCTTTCTGTAAACAGCTAAAGCTAAGCTCTTTTGAGAGCTTATTTGTGAGTTTCAGCCCAAGTAGCCTTTATTAATCTTGTTCCCCCTGTCTTCCTTTACAACTTTGCTTCTTTGAGTTTTTCATTTTAAGCACTTTTCAAATTTCACCTTAATTCGGGCCTTAGTTTGTTGTCGGGATAGATTCTCAGGGTAGAAAGTGTAACTTTTCGATTTTAATTGTTTTTCATTTAGTCCCTCCGTAAGTTTGTTAGTTTCCCCGTTAGTTTCTTAGGTTTTGCTCCATGAGTCCTTAGTTAAGTTTTTAATTAGGTTTTTTCGTATTTAGGGTTGATTTTTAATTAGTTTAATTTTAATTCTTAATTTCGTAGCAATAGCTTATCCAAAATATCTTTGTTCCATTCAAATCAGGATCCGAACCTAAACGTGGTTTCAATTTCACTAGTCATTGGGGATAACGACCCGGGTGATCATACTTGCCCGGTTTGATATACGTATTATATAACTTTAATCAAAACCGTCAAAACAACCAAAATCAAGTTTATCAATCTTCACCATACCAAACACCAACCAATCAACCACCAATCAATCAAGTTTTACCTTACCAACCTCCAACAAATAGTGTTTTGAAAACAGATTTTGAAAGCTACGTCAAAGCAAACGATGCAGTATTAAAGAATGTGCAAAATCAAAATCAAGTTTGCAAAATCAAATGGAAAAAATGTGACAATTTGTAACAGCTTGCAACCAAGTTTGATGATTTAGGCAAATTCCAACCAACCTTCAAGTTCAAGTTCTTTACCAAGTAATACCATTCCAAACCCAGGGAATGAAGCCAAAGCAATTACAACTCGTAGTGGTGTTTCATACGATGGACCTCCAATTCCACTGCCGGTGGTGGAAAAGGAAAGAGAGGTAACAAAGGATACGGAGCTACCAAGCACCGAAGACATCCAACCTCCTCCATTAGTCCATGAACAAACCAAAGACAAAGAACCAAGCAAAGAGCCTTCTTTCGTTGCCAACAAAGCCAAACCTAATTTGCCTTCCCCCTCGAGAACTCAACAACAAAAGATTCGTGAAAAGGATATAATCCAAGCTTCAAAGTTTATGGAAATCTTCCGTAATCTTCACTTTGAGCTAAGTTTCGCGGATGCTCTCATTCATATGCCAAAGTTTGCTCCGATGTTCAAAAAGATGTTAAATAACAAAGACAAGTTAATTGAATTAACCAAAACACCGTTAATGAAAATTGTAGATGTGTGGTCCTTAAAAAGCTTCCAAAAAGCTAGTGACCCGGCGATTTCTCATTCATGCGATTTTTCATGAGTTGATAGTTACTTAGCCTTGCCGATTTAGGTGCTAGTATCAATCTCATGCCTTTATCCATTTGGAAAAAGCTTCAACTCTCAGGCCTAACCGAAACAAGAATGGTATTAGAATTGCGACCCGTGACAATTTCCAACAACGTTAGCGAAAATTTTTTGTCAAAGTATGGAAGTTTTACTTCCCGCCGACTTTGTTTTCTAGATTTTATAGCGATTCCTCGAGTACCATTGATACTTGGGCGACCCCTTTCTTAACGACGCTCATGCTTTAATCATGTTTACGAAGGAGAGAATACATCTTAGGATGATGAACAATCGTAACCTTCAATGTGGTGATTGCACCTCCATTCATACAACAATCTCGAATCATTGAAGAAGGTTGATCTTATCGATGTCACTTGTGAAGAGTACTCACAAGAAGTACTTGGATTTTCTGATTCCGTTGCTTACAACAATCCTTCTCCATACTTTGATCCGATTGTTTCTACTTCATCTCCAACGCTTACTTCGTTTGATGAAAGTGATTTTCTACGCTTTGAGAAAGCCGATGCTTTCATACAATGATTGATGAAACAGTTTCACCAGTTCATGCCACGTACTATTATCCCGAGGGTGACATCTCATTCTCGAGGCACTCCGTAAAATAGTGAACCATTACCTCCCTCTACCAAACAAGGGTAATTACTTTCCAGAAATCAAAGAGATCTCAAAGTCATGAACCAAAGAAGTCCCTTCATCGAATAGCTACTTCTTATGAACCAAAAGATGAAATTCCCGAAGTCGAGCTTAAAGAATTACCTCCGCATCTCGAGTATGCGTTTTTAGAGGAAAATAACAAGCTTCCAGTCATAATTTCAAAAGATTTGAGCCAAGAAGAAAAAACCTCACTCATTAATGTTCTCAAAAACAGAAAACAGGCAATTGCTTGGAAACTTTCTGACATCAAAGGCATAGATCCAGAGTTTTGCTCACACAAAATCCTTTTAGAAGATGATTACCAACCTTCAGTCCAACATCAAAGGAGGGTTAACCCTAAAATCCACGATGTCATCAAGAAAGAAGTAGAAAAACTTCTTGACGCAGGATTGATTTATCCAATTTCGGATAGTCCATGGGTTAGTCCAGTCCATTGTGTTCCTAAAAAAGGTGGTATGACCGTTGTCACAAATGAAGAAAATGAGCTGGTGCCTACAAGATTAGTCACGGGATGGCGAGTTTGCATCGATTATCGAAAGTTAAACGAAGCCACTTGTAAAGAACATATTTCCGTTACCATTCATGGACCAATGTTAGAGCGTTATGCCGGCAACGAGTTTAATTGTTCTTAGATGGTTTTTCAGGTATTTTCAAATCCCATTGAACCAAAGAAAAAGAAAAAACTACTTTACGTTGCCCATACGGAACTTTCGCGTACCGTCGTATGCCATTCGGTTTGTGCAATGCACCCGGAACTTTCCAACGTTGTATGATGGCCATTTTTCACGATATGATAGAAAAAACGATGGAAGTTTTTATGGACGATTTTTCAGTTTTTGGAGATTCTTTTTCCTCGTGTCTTGCCAATTTAGATAAAATGCTTAAAAGGTGTGAAGACACCAAATTAGCACTAAATTGGGAAAAGAGCCATTTCATGGTTAAAGAAGGCATTGTTTTAGGACATAAGATCTCTAGAAAAGGAATTGAAGTCGATAAGGCTAAAGTTGATGTAATTTCTAAGCTTCCTCATCCAACAACCGTTAAAGGAATTCGAAGTTTTCTCGGGCATGCTGGATTCTATCGAAGATTTATCAAAGACTTTTCCAAAATCTCTCGACCCATGACCCATCTTTTAGAGAAAAACACTCCTTTCATTTTTTCGGAAGATTGCATTCTAGCTTTTCAAACATTGAAAAAGAAGTTGACCGAAGCTCCAATTCTCATTGCTCCAAATGAGGACGCTTTTACCTTTTGAAACATGAGCGATGCAATGATTATCAATTGGTGCGGTTCTAGGACAAAGGATGAGAAGCTTTTCCGACATTCATCTACGCTAGCAAGGACAATGTCTGAAGCATAAACGAATTACACCAACAACCGAAAAGGAGATGCTTTGCAGTTGTTTTATGCTTTCTGAGTAAGTTCGATCATATCTAATCATAACAAGAGTGTTGTTTACACGGACCATTCCGCTTTGAAATACCTCTTCAACAAGAAAGACGCCAAAGCAAGATTGCTTCGATGGGTCTTACTTCTTCAAGAATTTGATTTTAAGGTTATCGATACTAAGGGAGCTGAAAACTATGCAGCTGATCACCTCTCTCGTCTTGAAAACCCTTACGAAAATATTTTTGATCCAAAAGAAATTACCGAGACTTTTCCTTTAGAGACTTTAAGTGTTTTAACTTCCAAAGACCAAAGTAACCCCGTGTTCGCCGACTTCTGCAAACTACCACGCGTGGAATTCAATAAAAAAAGGACTGTCAACTCAAGAGAAAACAAGTTCTTTAAAGAAAAAAAAAAATGTAAAAAATTATTTTTGGATGACCCTTTTCTTTTCAACTTGTGCGATCAAATAATCCGAAGGTGTGTAGAATGGCAAAGAAGCTTTCGAAATTCTCAGAATCTGTCATAGTAGGACCCACCGTGGACACTACGGAGCCCACTTTACCGCTAAGAAGATTTGTGATAGCCGGATTTTATGGCCTACAATTATAAGAGCCTACGAATTTGTCAAAACTTATGATGCTTGTCAAAACAAGGCAAAATCTCCTCAACGTGATTGAGATGGCCTCAAAAGCAATCCAAGAATGTGAGATTTTCCATTTTATGGGGTATCGATTTTAATGGTACCTTTCCGCATCTAAGGGTAACAAATATAATTCTAGTAGCAGTTGACTACTTTCCAAGTGTGTTGAAGCGAAAGCGCTCCCTACAACGATATTAGGGTAGTTTTAAGTTCTTAAAATCCCTTTTCCCCGAATCGTGCCCCGGAGCAACATAAGCGATCGTGGGACCCATTTTTGTAACGACAAATTTGATAAAGTTATGTCTAAATATGGTGTCACCCATCGTCTTTCGACTCCATACCACCCTCAAACAAGTGGTCAAGTTGATGTCATGAATCGAGGTCTTAAAAGAATTTTAGAAAGGACGGTCGGAGAAAACCGTACCTCATGGTCCATAAACAGTGATCTTATGGGCTTTCAGCAACCGCTTTATAAGACTCCGATAGGATGTACTCCATATAAGTTAGTCTATGGAAAAGCGTGTCACTTACCAGTTGAACTAGAACACAAAGCATATTGGGCCCTCAAGCATGCCAACTTCGATTTAAAGACCGCGGGCGATCATCGAAAGTTTCAGCTTAATGAAATTAGCGAGCTTCGTGATCAAGCTTACGGGAATTCATTAATCTACAAGGAGAAGATAAAAAAGCTACACGATTCCAAGATAAAGAATCGAATCTTTAATGTTGGCGATCAAGTCCTTCTTTTCAACTCCCGATTAAAGATTTTCTCCGGAAAGCTCAAGTCCCGTTGGTCCGGACCTTTCACAATCACCGAAGTTTATCCTTATGGCACTGCCAAGTTGTCTCATGCCGATGGTTCTAATTTCAAAGTCAACTGCCACCGTCTTAAGCATTACTATGGAGGGGATACACCACCATTGGTTATCCAGGACCTCCAAACTTTCCCTAAGAACAACTAAATTCAGGATCGGAGACGAGCTGCGACTCGTGATCAAAAAAACTAAGCCGCTTCGTGGGAGTTCACCCCATGCTTATCATTTCTATTTTCTTTCTATTAGCTAATGTGTTGTGTTGAGAGAGGCTTGTTCTCTTTCTGATTTTCTCGAAGTTTGTTGCTTGTTTGTTGTGATTTTTGCAGGATTCTCCCAACAAATTTTAGAAGCCTCTCGTGTCCGGTGTTGTTTCCCGTTCTACTCGAGCTTCTCATCCTTTGTGTAAATTTAGTTTGGGGAGATCCATATCCTTTCATCATAATCGATTAACGTTTATCTTTGCATACTTCATAAACGGCTTAGATTTACGTAGAGACCCGACTTTAAACATTGAGGACAATGTTTCGTTTAGTTTGGGGAGGGAATCTATCGATTTGATGTACTTGCTGTATTGTTTTTGTTTCTCATGTAACCCGTTCCACAAAAATAGCAAAAAATAAAAAAAAAATGTTAAGACAAAAATGTAGGTTTTCCGCTGGTAAGAATAAGAAGTAATTTTTGACCCGATCGTACGTGTTGAGTTCTAGCTTTCTTCCTTAACAATTAATCTGATGATAGTTTGTGCTAGTCTCACGTAGACTTTAAACATGCGGACTGAAATCATAGTATATGAAGACTTTTGCAATCTTCAAGAAGATTTAAATATGCCAAGTTGGATTTTATATAGGCTAAGCATTTGCAAAATTTCTTTTGCGAAGAACAAGAAATGATAGTGTTATTTATAAGTCATGACATTAAACGTAGAATAGTTGGTTTTCTTTCAAGCTCATAAGTATTAATTGTGGCCTTTTCTCCCATTAGCTTGGTTTCCACTTTTAATATGAAAGTTTAATAAATAGAGATGTAAGGTTTTTTGTTAATAATTATTAAAAGAAGCTTTCTTAAGTTCCTTTGTGATTAGGTTGAGTACACCATCAGAATACTTAATTTGGCTTAAAAAATGCAAAAATAATAAAAAATAAGTAATCTCTGCCAGATTAACTTCATCGTGCGGAGGCGTGGCCGATGTTGGAGTTTTCAATAAAAGGTAGAGTCCCGGTGTCCAAAAATAAATATAAAAACCTCTTGTCGACTCGCTATCCGATGTGGCATCGAGATAAAAGCATCGGATTTACTTATATAATCCGAAGTTCGAAATATGTTTGCTTCATCTTGTCGGAGGCGTGGCCGATGTTCTAGCCTTCTAAAGAACCATGGTCTAATAATGTTGCTAATTTTTGTCTTGTTTGTACCTTAAAGAGCCTTAGGGTATATGGTGCAAATAAGATTGGTCCATTCTTGTCTAAAGAGCCTTCTGGGTAATATAGACATAATGGTGTCTTGCCTTAAGTAGCTATTAAATAAGCCAAATTTGGTCGCCTCGAAGTGGACTTATCTTGATTGCATTTGATCTTTTGAAAAGGGCTAGAAGCTAATATAATGCATTACTTACCATTATAACTATTATTTTTCTGAATTAATAAGTATCGAAACAAAAGTCATTAAAGAGCCTTCGGGTATAATGACTTACAGTAAAATCATGAGATACAAAAGTATAGATTTGTGGGAGATAAAAGTAAGTACACCAATCGATATTATGAGTAGTATTAGTGTCCCAGTGACTTTGATTTAAGCAATGATCTTGTTTTAAGCTTAGCAATGGAGAAGTGAAAAATCGGGATGGAAGAAGTATATCTTTTAGACACATAATTGTGCTTTTGTTCTATGATTCCTCACTGTTACTAATAAGTAATCTGAAAACAATACATTATGTCACCACAAGAAATTATAGTTAAGTAGTTAAAATAACAATAAACATCATAAAAAGAGAAAATCTTTGAAAGGAATCGGGTGTTTTATAACCTTTGTGATCTTTTAATTTTCTCAATCAAAAATCTTTGCTAGTTGGTTTTTTTTTTTTTTTCAAAGGTTTAGTTTTGGGAAATTTTCGAGTATTTGTTATAAGCATGTGATATTGCGTGAGGGACACTCAATCCTTAGTTTAGTTTGGGGAATTTTGATATGTGTAAAATACACATATCCGTTTGTACCTAAAATAACCCAATTAAACCCAAAACAGACCAAAAATGGCAAAAATATGCTTGTATTTGTGTTTTGTGTGTGCAGGTACGGATAAGTCAAAAATCACAAGAAAACAGAGCAAAACACGGACACGAGAATCAAAAGAGTACAAAGCCGAAGCCAAAGATCCAAAGCCTTAGCCAATTTTCTTCTACAAGGGCCAATCTTGCAATTTCCGAAAGTTATTTATAACTTAAAAAGAGGAAATGAAAGAGAGGGGCCAAATGTGTTAACTTCCCAAGACTACAACAATTTTAACTGTCGAAAAAGGAGCGGGAACCCCCTTTTTACTGTTCATCCGTCTTCCCCAATTTCACCCTCATGGTAAATCAAGGGGCAAATCAAAATTAGAGGGTGCTTAAGTCAATTCAAGAGGTCTACATCACAACCCCAGGGTCAAATCAGTCTTTATCAAAGGATTCATTAAAGAAAAAGCCATGTCAACAATTAAAGAAGCACAAATAGTGGTGGGTTTTGTGCTAAACTCACTCACAAAAGAAGCACAAACGTCACATCAAGGGAATGACACGCTGGCAATCCTCAGGTGTCCACATCTTGATCAAACGGCCACAATTGATGATCAAATGATTGATTAAATGAATGGCAGAGATTGAAGATTGGAGAGCAGGGCTAGAGGTCCTAGAAGCTTCAGCTTGGCACTATAAAAAGACCTCACTTCTCACACACACGATGTCTAGTCTTTTCTTTTTATCTAGTTTTTAGTAATTTTGTTTAGCTTAAATTCGTGTTTTTATTTTATGTAATTTTCCTTTTTCAAGTAATGTAATCAGCTTCTTTAATCAATGAAATTCAGTTTTTAGTGTTTTAAATCTCATTTTATAAGCTTTCTTCTTAAGTCATAAGCTCTCTTAAAAAAGCTAAAATTGTCTCAATAAGCTCCTATTAAGCTCTTTCAGTCTATAAGCTGAAATAGAGCTGTTTGAATTCAGAATTAACCTTATCTAAACCTTAAATCAGTTTAATCTCATATGATCTTATTGGATCTAAGCTTTTGGAAGGGGATCTTACCTTGGAAGAGATCCCAAGGACTTATACTCTAGCTTATTTATAAGCTAGAGAGCTAGTAGCTGCCTTTATTGGTTCCTTTTGTTTAGCTAAAGGATCAAGTGAGTTTCTCTTTTTATTCATCCCATTTCATCTTTAATTGCTTAGTTTTAGTTTATATGCTTAATATTGCTTATTTGCTTATTCTATTGCTTAATAGTGTTTAAATGTCTTTTCTAGTTCTTATTAGTTATGGTTTTATCATCTTTTATGCTTAAGCATTATAGATCTTTAGTAATCAATTTTCTGTCATAAAAACTCATAAAATCCCCAAAAACATTAGTTTAATTAGTTAAGATCTTAGATTAAAGCTTATTCAGTTGTTTAATCATGATTGTTAAGTTTGTTTTAAGCTAGTTTTTATCTGGTATTTAGTGCTTGTTCATTAGATTTCTCTTAAAAGCTTTTCTCAAATTCTGTCATGGTTTTTAAGGAGTGTTTGGTTTAGTGCACTTTTAATTTGCACTAGCAGTATTAACATAAGATTAATACTGCTGAGCTTTACACTACCAGTACTAACTTCTAAGTTAGTACTGTTTTTACAAGTTAGTACTGTTAGCTTTAAATTCAGTAGGATTTAGTTTAGTTTTAGCTTATTTAGATTTAGTTTTCATTTTCCAGCTTATTTCTTGCTATTTAAGGTTTTCAAAGACAAAATTGCACCAACAGTACTTCCACTTGAAAGTACTACTGAACTTTTACACTACCAGTACTAACCATAAGTTAGTACTGCTGTGTTCTCAGCCTCATTTAGATAAGTAATTTTAGGATTTAGCTTATCAAACTCAGTAAATTTAAGTTTTCATAGAGCTTAATACATTTTAAGTCTTTATTTGCAGTTTCTAGCTTATTTCCTTAGTTTAATTTAGCTGTCAAAAGTCATAAAAACCTGAAAACTCCAAAAACAGTACTTAGAGTCCTTAGAATTTAAATTTGTTAATTTAGCTTATGGGTATAGATTTTCCAGCTTAATTAGATAGCTTATGGGTAGTTTAATAAGTCTTTAAAGTTTTAGATATCAGTTTAGCCTATAAGCCTTTTAACTCATTTTGGAAATTGTGTTTACTTTGCTTATTTTCTGAGTTGCTTATTTTCATGATCAATTTCATAAGTCATAAAAGTATTAGCTATAGTTTCTTTTCATTTATAGATTAAGCATATCATTAGCTCTTTAGAACTTCTTTCCTTTTTCATTTTGATCTAGTTTTGAGTTTTCTATAGCTTATTTTCTAAAACCTAGGGAAAAGCCCTCCTTTCTGTAACAGCTTAAAGATAAGCTCTTTTAGAGCTTATTTGTGAGTTTTAGCCCAAGTAGCCTTTATTAATCTTGTTCCCCCTGTCTTCCTCTACAACTTTGCTTCTTTGAGTTTTCATTTAGCACTTTTCAAATTTCACCTTAATTCGGGCCTTAGTTTGTTGTCGGGATAGATTCTCAGGGTAGAAAGTGTAACTTTTCGATTTTAATTGTTTTTCATTTAGTCCCTCCGTAAGTTTGTTAGTTTCCCCGTTAGTTTCTTAGGTTTTGCTCCATGAGTCCTTAGTTAAGTTTTTAATTAGGTTTTTTCGTATTTAGGGTTGATTTTTTAATTAGTTTAATTTTAATTCTTAATTTCGTGGGGGCTATAGCTTATCCAAAATATCTTTTGTTCCATTTCAAATCAAGATCCGAATACTAAACTGGTTTCAATTTCACTAGTCAATTGGGATAACGACCCTGGTGAATCATACTTGCGTTTGAATATACGAATTATATATTATATTAAATATAATTTTTTGAGAGTGAATAATATCAAGGATAACTTGGTAATCTCTTAATTACTCTTTTAAAGTATTATATTTTTATAAATATTTACGTGTAAAAAACTGCAAACAGTTTTATAAATATTCAAGTAGCATTAGACTATCTCGCAAGTGGGTTGAAGCGAAAGCGCTCCCCACCAACGATGCTAGGGTAGTTGTTAAGTTCTTAAAATCCCTTTTCTCCCGATTCGGTGCTCCGAGAGCAATCATAAGCGATCGTGGGGACCCATTTTTGATAACGACAAATTTGATAAAGTTATTGGTCTAATCATCGATTTTCCGAGCTAAGCAACCTTTAATCAATCTTGTGCAAAGCAATAAGTTTACAGGTAGACAAGATCCCCACAATCACCTTCGATTTTTTAACAAGGTCACTTCAACGTTTAGACATCCAGAAGTTCCGAACACTTCGGTAAAGCTTTTGCTTTTTCCTTTTTCTCTAGACGGTGAAGCCCGAGATTGGTAGACAAGGAACTCCTAGTATCAATTCTCACATGGACGACCTGTTGCAAATTCATAAACCAAATTTCCACCTTCAAAAAACCAATTACTAACGAAATGAGATCATTACTTTTATCAAAAATCCAAACGAAGCCTTTAACGAAGGCAAGGAACGTTTTAAGTACTCTTCGTCATGTCCTCACCATGCTTCTCGACGTCCACCAACTCGATACTCTTTTACACTCTTTGAATTCGAACGATCAAGATGCCTTAAGATTCTGCAGCAGGTGCAATTTTCTTCAGACAAGAGCCTCAAGAAGGTTTCGCGATTTTTGAAAGCAATACAAAAGTTCGTTACTCTAAAGTCGTGCTAATTATCAAGAGTAAGTACGGACGGGGTGCTCCTCTTTCTAATTCTTCACCTTTCTAAAAATTCATCGATATGCAACAAATAGCCGCTTCTCTCGAGGATAAGATGACTATCAAGATGAAACCAAATATAATCAAATGAAAGCTTAGTTTTACTACCTGCACCAGTCAAAGCATTAGGAAGTTTTGTGTCACTTGTGATCTCATCACAATTAACCTTTGTCCTTTACACGAAGTGAAACGATTTTCCCGTTTTTCATGACAACATCCAGCAATTTCAACAAACCGCAGCAGTTGGAAATTTTCTCCAAAGAAACCAACCTTCCAATTTGGCAAGTCAAATGAGACCACCGGGTTTCAATCAACCGAATGTCCAAAACAATCAAAACCGATACCAAGGAACCAATTCTAATTTCAACCAAAACCGTGGAGGAAACTTTAATCAAAACCGTCAAAACAACCAAAATCAAGTTTATCAATCTTCACCATACCAAACACCAACCAATCAACCACCAATCAATCAAGTTTTACCTTACCAACCTCCAACAAATAGTGTTTTGAAAACAGATTTTGAAAGCTACGTCAAAGCAAACGATGCAGTATTAAAGAATGTGCAAAATCAAAATCAAGGTTTGCAAAATCAAATGGCAAATGTGACAAGTTTGTTAACAAGCCTTTGCACCAAGTTTGATGATTTAGGCAATTCCAACCAACCTTCAAGTTCAAGTTCTTTACCAAGCAATACCATTCCAAACCCAAGGAATGAAGCCAAAGCAATTACAACTCGTAGTGGTGTTTCATACGATGGACCTCCAATTCCACCGCCGGTGGTGGAAAAGGAAAGAGAGGTAACAAAGGATACGGAGCTACCAAGCACCGAAGACATCCAACCTCCTCCATTAGTCCATGAACAAACCAAAGACAAAGAACCAAGCAAAGAGCCTTCTTTCGTTGCCAACAAAGTCAAACCTAATTTGCCTTACCCATCGAGACTCAACAAACAAAAGATTCGTGAAAAGGATGATATCCTAGCTTCAAAGTTTATGGAAATCTTCCGTAATCTTCACTTTGAGCTAAGTTTCGCGGATGCTCTCATTCATATGCCAAAGTTTGCTCCGATGTTCAAAAAGATGTTAAATAACAAAGACAAGTTAATTGAATTAACCAAAACACCGTTGAATGAAAATTGTAGTGCGGTTGTCCTTAAAAAGCTTCCAGAAAAGCTAGGTGACCCCGCGATTACTCAATCATGCGATTTTTCAGAGTTTAGATAGTACTTAAGCCCTTGCCGACTTAGTGCTAGTATCATCTCATGCTTTATAGCCATTTGAAAAAGCTTCAACTCTCAGGCCTAACCGAACAAGAATGGTAGTAGAAATTAGACCGACCGTACAATTTCAAACCAACCGTTGTAGCTGAAAATGTTTTTGTCCAAAGTAGGGAATTTACTTCCCGCCGACTTTGTGTTCTAATTTTTTATAGCCGTCCTGAGTACCATTGATACGGTCGACCCTTTCCTTAGGACGGCTTCATGCTTTAAATCGATGTTTACGAAGGAGATTACTCTTAGGAATGATGATCAATCGTTACCCTTAAATGTGGTGATGCACCAGAGATTCATACAACAATCTCGAATCATTGAAGAAGGTTGATCTTATCGATGTCACTTGTGAAGAGTACTCACAAGAAGTACTTGGATTTTCCGATTCCGTTGCTTACAACAATCCTTCTCCATACTTCGATCCGATTGTTTCTACTTCATCTCCAACGCTTACTCCGTTTGATGAAAGTGATTTTCTACTCTTTGAAGAAGCCGATGCTTTCATAGCAATCGATGATGAACCAGTTTCACCAGTTTTATTTCAAATGCCACGACTATGATCCCGAAGGGTGAACATTCTCATTCTCGAGGCACTCCTAAATATCTAACCATTACCTCCTCTACCAAACCAAGGTGATTACTTTCCAGAAAATCAAAGAGATCTTAAAGTCGTTGAACCAAAGAAGATCTGTCCAGTCCGACTATGCAACTTCTCATGAAACAAAGGGGGATTTGGAAATTCCCAAAGTCGAGCTTAAAGAATTACCTCCGCATCTCGAGTATGCGTTTTTAGAGGAAAATAACAAGCTTCCAGTCATAATTTCAAAAGATTTGAGCCAAGAAGAAAAAACCTCACTCATTAATGTTCTCAAAAACAGAAAACAGGCAATTGCTTGGAAACTTTCTGACATCAAAGGCATAGATCCAGAGTTTTGCTCTCACAAAATCCTTTTAGAAGATGATTACCAACCTTCAGTCCAACATCAAAGGAGGGTTAACCCTAAAATCCACGATTCATCAGAAGAAGTAGAAAAACTTCTTGACGCAGGATTGATTTACCAATGTCGGATAGTCCATGGTAGTCCCGCCATTGTGTTTCCTAAAAAAGGTGGTATGACCGTTGTCACAATGAAGAAAAATGATCTGGTGCCTACAGATTAGTCCACGGTGAGGCGAGTTGCATCGATTATCGAAAGTTAAACGAAGCAACTTGTAAAGACCATTTTCCGTTACCATTCATGGACCAGATGTTAGAGCGATTAGCCGGCAACGAGTTTTATTGTTTCTTAGATGGTTTTTCAGGGTATTTTCAAATCCTAATTGAACATAAAAGATCAGAAAAAAACAACTTATTACGTCCCAAACCGGAACTCTTCGCGTACCGTCGTATGCCATTTGGTTTTGTGCAATGCACCCGGAAATTTCCCACGTTGTAGAAGGCCATTTTTCACGATATGAATAAAAAAACGATGGAAGTTTTTATGCCGATTTATCAGTTTTGGAGATTCTTTTCCTCGAGTCTTGCCAATTTAGATAAAATGCTTAAAAGTGTGAAGACACCAAATTAGCACTGAATGGGGAAAAGAGCCATTTCATGTTAAAGAAGGCATTGTTTTAGGCCATAAGATCTCTAGAAAAGGAATTGAATCGATATGGCTAAAAGTTATGTAATTCTAAGCTACCTCATCCAATAACCGTCAAGAATTCGAAGTTTATCTTGGCACTTTTAGACTATTCTTACTATATATTTTATATTTCATTATATTATATATATTTTAAGGTATAGTTTGAACGGATCAATTGCATTCTAGCCTTTCAGACTCTAAAAAAGAAGTTAACCGAAGCTCCAATTCTCATTGCTCCAAATTGGGACCAACCTTTTGAAATCATGTGTGATGCCAGTGATTATGCAATAGGTGCAGTTCTAGGGAAAAGTATTGAGAAGCATTTTAGACCAATTCATTATTCAAGCAAGACGATGACCGAAGCAGAATCAAACTACATAACAACAGAGAAAGAGATGCTTGCGGTAGTATACGCTTTTGAGAAGTTTCGATCATATCTTATCATAAACAAAAGTGTTGTTTACACGGACCATTCTGCTTTGAAATACATCTTCAACAAGATAGACGCCAAAGCAAGATTGCTTAGATGGTCTTACTTCTTCAGGAATTCGATTTTAAAGTGATTGATACCAAAGGAGCTGAAAATTACGCAGCCGATCACCTCTCTCGTCTTGAAAACCCATATGAGAATGTTTTTGATCCTAAGGAGATTAATGAAACCTTTCCTCTTGAAACATTGAATACGGTGACTTCTCATGATAATTAAAATACCCCGTGGTTTGCAGATATAGCAAATTACCACGCGGGGAATTTTCTCATTAAAGGAATGTCAACTCAAAAAAAGTGGAAGTTTTTCAAGGATGTAAACATTACTTTTGGGATGATCCCTATCTCTTTCGAACATGTGCGGATCAAATCATCCGTAGGTGTGTATTTGGCCAAGAAACTCTTGAAATTCTCAAAGCTTGTCATGAAGGACCCACCGGGGGCCATCATAGTGCTAATATCACCGCTCGGAAAGTATTTGATGCCGGTTTCTTTTGGCCTACGATTTATAAGGATGCTTACGAATTGATCAAATCTTGTGATGCATGTCAAAGACAAGGCAAAATTTCACATCGTGATGAGATGCCTCAAAATGCAATCCAAGTTTGTGAAATTTTCGATGTATGGGGTATTGATTTTATGGGACCTTTTCCGTTGTCTAGAGGAAACAAATACATACTTGTAGCCGTCGATTATCTTTCAAAATGGGTTGAAGCCAAGGCACTCCCCACCAACGATGCTAAAGTAGTTGTCAAAATTTTGAAATCCCTTTTCTCCCGATTTGGTGGACCGAGAGCTATCATAAGCGATCGTGGGACCCATTTCTGTAACGAAAAATTTGATAAAGTTATGTCTAAATATGGTGTCACACATCGTCTTTCTACCGCTTACCACCCTCAAACTAGTGGTCAAGTCGAGGGACGAAATCGTAGGACTTAAAAGAATCTTAGAAAGGATGTTAGGAGAAAACCGTGCACTCATGGTCAGACAAAATTAGACCATGCATTATGGCATTCGAACCGCTTTATAAGACTCCTAATTCGTAATGCACGCCCTAGACAAGCAGTTTATGGAAATCGTGGTCATTTACCAGTTAAGCTAGAACACAAGGCATAATTGTGCTCTTAAGCATGCAAACTTTAGATCCAACAAAACCGCGTGTTATCTAGAAAGCTCCAACTTAACGAACTTAACGAGCTTCGAGATCAAGCTTATGAGAATTCATTAATCTACAAGGAGAAGACGAAGAAACTTCACGACTCAAAGATCAAGAATCAAATCTTCAATGTTGGTGATCAAGTCTTACTTTTCAACTCCCGATTAAAGATTTTCTCTGGAAAGCTCAAATCCCGATGGTCCGGTCCTTTCACTATTACCAAAGTTTTTCCTTATGGCACAGCCAAATTGTCTCATCCCGATGGTTCAAATTTCAAAGTCAACTGCCACCGTCTTAAGCATTACTATGGAGGGGATACACCACCATTGGTTATCCCGGATCTCCAAACTTTCCCTAAGGACAACTAAATTCAGGGATCGAGTCGAGCTTGCGACTCGGTAACCAAAAACAAGCCGCTTCGTGGGAGTTCACCCCATGCTTATCCATTTTCTTTCTATTTTCTTAAATAATGTGTTGTGATGTGTTGTGGCTATCCTCTTCCGGTTTTTCGTTGTTTGTTGTTGTTTCTTGTGCATTTTTGCAGGATTGACCCAACAATTTCTGAAGCCTCTCGTGTCCGGTGTTGTATCCCGTTTCACTCGAGCTTCCTATCCTTTGTGTGAAATTAGTTTGGGGAGATCCGATATCCTTTCATCTTATCGATTCACGTTTATCTTTGCATAATTCATAAACGGCTTAGATTTACGTAGAGACCCGACTTTAAACATTAAGGACAATGTTTCGTTTTAGTTTGGGGAGGGAATCTATCGATTTGATGTTACCTGCTTATTGTTTTGTTCTCACGTACCCGTTTTCCCACAAAAATAGCAAAAAATTTAAATTTTTAAGATCTTATTTGTAGGAAAAAATGAAAAAAAAATGATGAAAAAAATAAAATAAAAATAAAAATATTAGTAGTTAATATAAAAATAATAATAATAAAGGTTGCGACAAAAATGTAGGTTTTCCGTTGGTAAGAATAAGAAGTAATTTTTGACCCGATCGAACGTGTAGAGTTCTAGCTTTTACCCTTAACAATTAATGATGATAGTTTGTGCTAGTCTCATGTAGACTTTAAACATGCTAGACTTGAAATCATTAGTAAATGAAGACTTGTGTTAATCTCAAGTAGATTTTAAATATGCCGAGTTGGATTTTATATAGGCTAAGTATTTGCGAATTTCTTTATTAGAGATTTTAAATTGCAAAGAATAAGAGATGATAGTGTTGATTACGAGTTAGGATGCTAAACAAAGTTTATTTGGAAAACTTAAAGGCTTATAAGAATAACTTGTGGTTTTTCTTCCCCGGAGTTCTTAAAATGATTAATTATACGTGTTCTCTTTAATTTTTACAAATTAGAGTTTTACTCTTAAAAGTCTAATCAACATATTCAGAGAAAAAAGCTTTATCGATGATGAAGTCAACATCATTTGTAAATAAGAATTTTAGTTCAAGTTTATACTTTGGTTTTCTAAAACGAAATTTTTCTATTTGCAAAAATAATGTGTTGAATTAATTAATTTAAAAAAAAATGTGTAGGATGCAAGTTATAAATCCTTAGTGTTAATAATTAATATACAAACTCCATCGCAATAAAGTACATGGGCATTTGTCGGTTCGCTCCCGATGTGACATCGAAAGAAAGGATGGAGGTTGTATATTTAGGGTTGGTATCATAATAAGTACACGAGCTCTTGTCGGAGGCGTGGCCGATGTGTCGTCGAAAGAAAAGTGATACCAGTTCCTAGCCTAATAATGTAAATAGTAATAATAATGTTGCAAGTTAGAAAATAAATAGTAAAAGTTTCATTCTCTAAAACCAAGGTATTCTTTTGAACTAAGATTTGCAAAAGTCTACAAAGCTTTTTCATCGGATGGGGTGTCAAAAGCCTTAGCACTTACCCGATGACGGTGGGATGCTAGAGAAGAAAGTCATTCATGGGACAAGTTAACCAATGATGTCTTAGCTAAGGAGGTTTTTGTTTGCTTTGAGTTGTGAGACTTACTAAGTGATTAAACATATTAGCCCAAAATGCCCATGTGTAAAGCTTGGTCGAATTTCATCTATCTAAATATGGTTGATTAATGTTTAAAAATTAATTTGAACACACACACTTAAATATATGATTTATGTCGGGAAGAGAAATTCACAACTTGTAATTATAAGTAGTCTTAGCATCTTAGCTCGTACTAACGGTGATCTTATTTTTAAGCTTAGCATGGGAAAAGTGAAAAATCGAGAATGATGAAGTTATCTTTTAAGACACTTAATTGTGCTTTTTGTTCTATGATCCTTAAAGTTACCAATGAGGTAATGAAAACAATACATTATGTCAACACAAATAAGTTGTAGTTAGGTAGTTAATTATCAAGAAAAATCATAAAAAATAAAAAATCTTTGAAAATAGGGAAATCGGGTGTTTTATAACTTGTGATCTCTTAACTCTCTCAACAAAAATCTTTGCTACTTTTCAAAGGTTTAGTTTGAGGAAGTTTTAAGGTATTTGGTTATAAGGCATATAATATTGCGTGAGAACACGCAATCGTTTAGTTTGGGGAATTTTGATAAGTGTAAAATACACATATCCGTTTGTACCTAAAATGACCCAATTAATCCCAAAACAGACTAAAAATGGCAAAGTTATGCTTGTTTTTGTGTTTTTGTGTTTTGTGTGTGCAGGTACGGATATATCAAAAATCACAAGAAAACCATCAAAAAACGGGCAAACACAGACACGAGAAACGGAAGAGTACAAGAGAGCCAAAGATTCAAAGCCAAAGTCAAAGAAAGTCAACTTCAGTCAACTATGGGTCAACAGAAGTCAACTCACTAGAAGACAAATCCCAAATGTTACCCAAATAGTCCCTCAAGTTTCAAAAATCACACAAATGGTCCCTAAACCTAAATGGATCATACCCGGATCCAAAAGCCCATTCCCCCTAGCCCAATACCCTTTTATAAAACCACAAGGACCATTTATGTCATTTATGAAAGTCCTTTTACACCTTACCCTTTAATAAAACAACCACAAGGACTAAAGTTGCAAAATGCCCAAAGTTTAAACTTGTTTTACCCCGATTCAGTTATAAAGGGCGCGAATCTATGGTTACTATTCATCGCCCCCTTCAATTCACCACACAGGGTAAAACAAAGGGCTTTTCACAATTAAGGGGTACATTGGGCTATTCAAGTGAAGTACAACGCAATGGCAGGGTCAAATCAGTCTTATCAAGTACTCTCATTAGCTATCTCAAGCTACAAGGCCACATGGCTATGAAGAAATCACAAGGAGAGGTGGGTTTTACTCTATTTTCACTCATAAAATAAGCACAAGCTGTCACATCAAGGAATGACAGCTTGGCTATCCGTGTGATTACCACTTGATCAAACGGCTAAGAATCATCCTCTAATGATTAATTGAGTGTACGGGCAAGGTTAAAAGGGGCGTGGGAAGCAAGGCAAGGCCTAGAATCTTCATCAACAGGCTATAAATAGCCTCACTATCACACACACACCATCTAGTTTTTTTAGGAGCTTTAGGATTTAGCTTAATTCTCATTTTTAGCTTATGTATTTTCCTTTCCAGCTTTTGTAATTTCCTTTTAAAAGTAATGTAAACAAGCTTTTATATTAATGAAACTTAGTTTTATTTTGTCATAAGCTCTCTTGTTTTTAACTCATAAGCTTTCATTTTTCTTCAATTGTTAAACTAATGTTCATAAGCTCCTATAAGCTCTTATCAACTCTTACTAGTCTATAAGCTAGTAATTGAGGTTAATCCTACCTTAATCATACTTAAACCTAATAAATTAGTTTAATACCTTGTCTTATTTGGATTATAAGCTTTTGGAAGGTGAGCCAGACATGGAAGGGCTCACAATGACTTTACTAGCTTATCCATTAGGATAAGCTAGAGCTAGTAGCTGCTAATTTGAGTTTGTGCTTCTGTTTTGTTGAAGCAATTGTAAGTTCTCTTTTAAATTCCTTGTCATTTAAATTCTAGCTTAATATTTGCTTAATTACTTGTTTACTTTGTTTATCTGCTTATTTAGTTGCTTATTTGAGATTATATTGTGTTTCTTATGCTTATTAATCATATTTACTTATCTGTTTTTAGTAATCATAGATTAGAACTTAAGTTTCTCTTTTCATTGCTGTCATAAAATCCATAAAAAACCAAAAAAATTTGTAAGCTTAGCCTAGAATCTTAGATTTAGCTTAAGTGGGTTATTGATTTATGTTTGTTAGGGTTATTATAAGCTAGTTTTTATCTGGTAATGAGGTTTTGTTAAATAGAATTTAAAATCATTAGTTTAATCAAAACTGTCAATGTATTAAGGAGTGTTTGGCATAAGGGTTATTTGACTATCAAAAGTCAAAGGTTTTTGTGCAATTTGTTTGAGACAGCTTTGATTTCATTTAAAAACATTAGGAAAAGAGTTTTCACAAGTTAGTTTTTAAAATTAAAAGAGTTTGAGCTTATTTTTAGTGTTCCTGCACCAGGGAAAATTTTCTTTTGAATTTCACTTGTGCAAATTTGGAACCAAGCCATCTAAGGCTTGGTTCTTGCTTGATTAAAGTTTGTACACACTCAACAAGAGTGTTGAGTGCAGGTAACCTCACTAGGTTACCCTGTACATTTGGTTTGGCTAATTGCAATTTGCATCAGCAGTACTAACATCAGTTATTACTGCTGAGCTTTTGAGCTTCATTTTAGCTTATAATGTTAGGATCTAAGGTTTTAAATTCAGTAGACTCTTAGTTAAAACATAGCCTAATCTAGTTCTAGCCTTAATTTTAATTTCCTAGCTTATTTCTTAGGAGCATTTAGCTTTAAAGTTTCATAAAAATCATCAAAACACCAAAATCTATAGTAACAAAAGTTAGCTTTTAAATCTTAATTTCTAGCTTATAGGATTAGGTTTCATCAATTAGATTAATAGCTTAATAGCTGATTAATAAGTTTTCAAAATTTCATAGTCTAATATAGCTTAATGTGTCTTTTAGCTTAAATAGATTTAGAGCTTTTTAAGTTTCTTCTTCCTGAGCATAATGCCTTTCATCTCCTATATCAGTTACTTAATTGGTTTTCATCTTACAGTAGCTAAATTCCTTTTCTAGCTTGTAGACATCACAAGGAATCTAGAACAGTTTTTGGATTTAGAATTGAGCCTATATTGAAGCTTGTGCAAAGCTTTTAGTCAAAATAAGCTAAAAATAGCTTAAAAGCCTTCTTACTAAAGGAAGAATTTCAAAAGCTCTTTTTGAGCTTAATTTTGAGTTTAAGCTAGTGTTGTCTTAATTAAAGTTGTTTAAAAACTTATAATCTTTAGTTTTTAGCTTTTGGTTTTTAAAATTTTCAAAAAAAAATAAAAAATAGCAAAAAGGGGTGTCTGCCAACCTCGAACCCACGACCTCACACTCAACAACCATACGTCTTAACACTTTGCTACAATAGCTCATCCATTCACCTTTTCCCACATTTAATACTTGTAGTCGTTTTCATTTCCTTTTTCATTAAAAAGCCGTAGCATAATAAGCTGTTTGCACAGCTTATTTGATAAGCTGTGCTTATCCTTTCATTTTTCATTTGAACTTTGTTACTTTTTAGATTTTTCCTGATTTTTTGGTCATTTTTCATTAAGTAGATTTTTTTAAATCATTTTTCGTAGGTTTAAATTTTCAAAAATACATAAAAAAATAGAAAAAAGTTTCAGAAAAATACAAAAAAATAGTTTTTAGTTTTATAAAAAATAGCTTTAGGATTACATTCAGTAAAATCATTTTTACCACTTTTAGATTTTAATTTTCATTTTTGAGCTTTTAAATTTAAGTTTAAAAATAGGATTTTAATTTTAAAAATAGTTAAAAATAGTTTTTTGAGTTTTTATGTTACTTTAGACTTTTCTAAGTTTAAAAATCAATTTTCTAAATTTATAGTACTTAATTTGCTATTTTTAGGATTTAATTAGATTAAAATAGTTTTTAATTCATAAAAAATTCAAAAATAATCAAAAAAATGTTTTTCTTTTTCTTAAAATTTTCTTTTGTTCTATTTTAGGTTTATAAATTTAGTTTACATTTTTAGGAGTTAATTTTAGTGTATTTGCTTAATTGTCGCATTTTATTTGTCTCCCGTTAATTGTTTAATAGTTTTTAATTGTTGCTTTTAATTAGTAGTTATAGAAACTTAAGAATATCTTTTCTATCATTCAAATCACAATCCGAGCTAAAGCAAGGTTTCAATTTCACAAGTCGTTAGGGAAACGACCCGGGTGATCATACTTCTCGGTTAAATATACGTATTATATATTATATATATATCTTTTAAGAGTGAATTTTCCTTAGGGAATTTTCTTAATTGCTCTTGTGGTATTATATCGTATATTTTATTAGTGTATTTTATTAACAATCATAGCACGACAAGAAAATCTATAAGATGGAAACATGGTAGTTTATAAGATGCCAATAAAATGGTGTGCGAGAAAACCGTAAGATGGTTTATAAGACAATAGTTAAATAGGTCATAGGGTGATAGTAAAATATTTTTATGTGACGCAAACAAAGTAGTTTCGTAAACTAAACAAAATATTCACAAGGTGGAGTAACGTGTTTTTGGAGTTTTGATTGTAAGGTATAATATAAGATTTGTGGAAAAATATTTGTAAAATTGATAGTAACTTAGTTTATAGAATAATAACGAAATAGTTTATGTATGGTAAATTAGTTTTGCAAAATAATAGTTGAATGATTTATAAGTGATGGTAACTTGGTTTATAAAATAATAGCGAATCTGTTTATAAATGATAGCAAAATGGTTTATGAGATGGAAGCATCTTAGTTCGTAACATGATAGTGAGTTGTTTTATGTATGATAGTAAATTAGTTTATGAAATACTAGGGAAATAGTTTATAAGTGTTAGCAAAACTTTCATAAAGTGATGGTAAAACGGTTTTCATTGTGATAATATAATAGGTCAATAGGTAGTAGCAAAATGGTTTATATGATGTTAGTTTACTAAATGATGGTAAAATAGTTTATCATAATGGTAGCAAAAATGATTTATTATTGATAGTAGAAGTATTTTATAAGTTGGTAGCAAGATTATTTATAAAATGATAGAAAAATGATTTACGTATTGTTAATAAATTGGTTTATAAGGTAATAATGAATTGGGTAAGAAATTAGTTTATATGTCAGTAAAATAGTTGATAAAATGATGGTTTATCAATTGATAGTAAGATAGTTTATTAATGACAGCAACTTTGTTTATGAGATGATACTAAAATAGTTTATGAGGTGGTATCAAAATAGTGTTTGAGAGGATCACGTGACAGTTCATAATGTAATAGTAAGGATTTTATAATGTGGTAACAAATAGTTTACGAATCGATAACAAAATAGTTTATAAAATAACAATGGAAGCAGTTTATGGAAGACAACGAAATAGTTTATTATGTGGTAGTGAAATGGTTTATAAAGTAGTTGTAAAAATATTTAAGGGACTATAATAGTTTAAGGAGTGGTTTGCATAAATAAGTAGAGAATTAAATCGACGAAATTTTCACGACTCATTAATTTAATAGATAATTTAAATCATCCACACATACGACGTAGTTTAATAGAAAGTACAACGCGAACTTTAAAAGAAGTACGAATGCAAAATCCTATAGGAAATAGAGTCTAAGAAAGAAAATCCCAACTTAGGTTTCACTAGGTAAGACGGGTCACAAGATGACATAGGTGTTTCAATAATGTGAGGCGGGTGCTCCAACTTAGAGTTGAATGGTAGGGTAACTAATTGGATCGGCACTGTAATAAGTTTCAATGTTATGTAAACGGTATTACGTAGAATCATGAAAAGGGTTTCAAAGACCATCGTGTCATTCACAATGTTTTGAGAAAAGTTCTAGTATTTATATAAATAACATTTATATAAAACAAGTGTGAAATATACGAAAAGGAGGTAAGCACAAATATAAGTCATGTAAGCAAGTAGTGTAAGCAAGTAATGTATGCAATTAAGCAAGTAGTGTGTATGCACATGAAAAAGTTTGATGTGATGCAATGTTTGTAAAAATGGTTATAGTCTAGGTAAAATATACAACCTAGTTCTCTATAACCATGGCTCTAGATACCAATCTGTAACACCCTTAAAATGGGTCGCATCGGAATATTGCCCGAGAGTGTTACTTCATAATACAATAGCACATGATATGAGAGAACGACCTCTAAATGAGTCGTTTGAAAAGTAATCTCGTTGCTTTTCTTGAAATCTGAATTGTTGTAACATTTGTCTCAAAGTTTGCATCAAAATGAAAGACTGGAAATAGTACAACGAGATTTAATAATTTGAATTTATGTAGAAATCCATGAATGCATTCTTGTGAAATTTAGACTCCAATATCTTATTCACCTGAGAAATACATGTTTAAAAGTGTCAACATAAAGTTGGTGAGTTCATAGATTTATGTAAATGTAAATGTAGGACCAAAGAGTATAGTGTCTACTACTTCACCATAATATCATGAAAGTATTTAACAATAAGTGATGTTCAATAAAACTAGTGTGGACCACAAGATTTAAAACGTATGACTATTGTAACACATATAAAATCACAAAATGTAATTACGGCTGCACTAAGCTCATGACACTGAAGCTCAACAATGTATGTAATTTAATACACAAAATTATACCCAATGTAGATGTCAACCCGTAACATCTAATGTTTCCAATATGGTATACGTCCGTTAGTTTGGTCCCCCGAAACTAGTGAGAGCTACTCACCCAAACATGGATGTCAATCTAAAATAGATCTATTTATAACACACGCGCTTACACCGAGTAATTAACAGTTCATGATAGTGGGCATTGAGGGTTATTGCTACTTAGGCACGCTATGTAATTATTGTAAACATTAAAAAGTATTGTACTTGTGACCTTTTGTAAAATAAGAAATGTATCCCGCTACGAGATTTGTAAATGAGTTTGAAATCAATCATGTAAATAACTTATGAAAACGAGTTTGTAAGTACGCTATGAAGATAAGTATGCAAATGAGTTTGTAAATGAGAAAGTAAACAAGTTCGTAAATAAGTATGTAAATGAGTTATGAAAACGAGATTGTAAACGAGTATGTAAACGAGTTTGTAAATGAGTTATGAAAACAAGTATATAAATGATTATGTAAACGAGTTTGTAAATCAGTTATGAAAATGAGTATGTAAACGATTTTGTAAATGAGTTATGAAGACGTGTATGTAAACGAGTTTGAAAGTATGCTATGAAAACGAGTATGTAAAACGAGTATGCAAACGAGTATGTAAACGAGTATGTAAACGAGTATGTTAATGAGTTATGAACACGAGTATGTAAATGAGTTATGAAAACGAGTATGCAAAAGAATTTGTAAATGAGCAAATAAACAAGTTCGTAAATAAGTATGTAAACGAGTATGTAAACAAGTTATAAAAACATGATTGTAAACGAGTATGTAAACGAGTTTGTAAATGAGTTATGAAAACGAGTATGTAAATGAGTATGTAAACGAGTTTGTAAATGAGTTATGAAAACGAGTTTTTAAATGAGAATGTAAACGAGTTTGTAAATGAGTTATGAAAACGAGTATTTAAACGAGTTTCTAAATGAGCATGTAAACGAGTATGAAACGAGTATGTAAACGAGTATGTAAACGAGTTTGTAAATGAGCATGTAAATGAGTATGTAAACGAGTATGTAAATGAACATGTAAATAAGATTGTAAATACGCATGTATTCTCCCCCAAAAGAGTTAAAGAGAGGTAAAATAGGGGCCATGAAACTCACCCAAGTGAAAGTATTGATTATCGCAAATATCAACAAGGTAATCGTCACAAATGATCCGGAATGCAACCTAATTAATTATAGGTCGTGTAAGAATAATGTATTTAAAATAACTACAACAATGTATTTTATATAGTTATATCACCACCTAATAGTTTGTGTTTAACTTTAATAAATTGAAATAGTGTTTACGTCAAGTTACCACTTTTATTATTTTTGCAACGACAATTTATATATAGTTTAGTTAATTTATAAAATAATATTTATAAGGTTTTAAACCGTGTATAAATATTATATAAGTGATGCAAAAATATTTCCTAAGGTTTTTACCGTTCAAACGGACCGAAAATGTCCAAAAATATAATTTTACTATTCATGTCAGGAAAACTAGTGCATAAATTTTTATAACACTTTCCGAAAAATAGTCCAACTTTGCGTTGGTTTTACACATCCGTTATACACATTTAGGCCTCAAAACTTGTGTTCTTTTAGTGACAAATCATTATGAATAAGTTTTTAACTTTATACTTAAGCCGATTCGGACCCGAAAGCCCTCAAAAACACTAATTACAAAACTTCCAGATTTATGCCGAAAAACGGTTTTGCCAGTATTGTTTCAAATCTAGTTTTGGCCATAACTTATTCGTTTTAAGTCTGTTTTTAGCGTTCTTTATATGCACGTAATCGTGGTAAGATATACTAACATATTTTTAAGGTTTTAACTTGTCGAAAAATCTACTACTAACTGCTTAGAAGCTGCAGTCCTTAAGGGGTGTTTTTAATACTTTTTGTCCAATATTTCTACTCCATTTTCATACCACAAAACCACTAGTCTATATACTTCAATCACCTTTCACAATCACAATCATCCACTAACCTAATCCCATCCATCTTTTCGCAATATCATGAAACAATCATAAGATCAAATAAGCTACTTTATGAATTATAAACCTAATCACATGACTAAAAATCATAAGTGTGTATTGTTCTTGATTTCTTTGTAAATGTTTATAAAAGCTAACTAGTTGGTGATATAACTTTATAACCAAGATGTTTATATGCAAAAATACATAATGTAAATATAGAAACATGAATGAACATAATCAATATGTATGAAAATCAAAAGAGTAAATGTAATATGCTTACAAAGTATGTGATCAAAAAGAAACCTTAGTCTTTGATTTAAACCCAAAAACCTTATCAAAACCCTAAATCTTGATTTATAAAACCCTAACTTAGATCTTGAAAACTCTTACTTATAATTGAAACCCTAACATGGAAATCAACTTAGAACACCTTAGAATATACCCTTGATCACACTTGATAGTTGAAAAATCAAGAAAATGGAAAACAAATAGGATTCTAGTTATGGTTTTTGAGCTGTGGGTTTATGAGGGAGGAAAGGGAGAGTTTTTATGATTTTTACAAGTGATAAATGAAATGAAATAACCTAGTGTATGCATAGTTTTTATAGGATAAATATCTAGGAGATATTTAAGAAAATATTTAAGAAAATATCTAGGAAAATATCTAGAAAAATATATAAAAAAATATGAAAGTTATAAAATATCCCCGTAAAATTATATAACACTTATTTGACGTAAACCTTTATTTTTTTAATGTCAGTTTACGTGGATTGTTGATTTTCTGTTTACGCGATTTAACTTAACGGTTGAAATTAAAAGTGAACGCGTAAATGCTCAAAATAAAAATTTGAGAGTTTATTGATGTAAATGACTTGCAAATACGGATTGTTACAGTCTCCTTGTGTTAAAAGAATTTCGTCTCGAAATTCAGTTTATGTTGTCTTCCGGAGTAGTGTTGGTAAAGAGGTGCGGGTAGATGCTAAAGAATGCTTATCTTAGTCTTCCAAGAACATGGTAACCAAATTTCGTTTTCTTAATATAAAGAGTATCATAGGTATGGGTTTCAACTCCTTGATTATAATATGAATAGTTTTTTTGTTCTCAATGTTCTCTTTCCTAATTGCTTCAGGTTGAGCGTTCAAGATTTGTGATGGCAGATTCAAATTTATTGTGGTGACTAAAGTTCATATTCTAGTGGTCTTATCTGTTTCCTTTCGGTTTAAAGCGTCATCTATAACATTCTCCTTTCCAAGGGTATAACGAATTTATACCTATGACGGCATAGCATCTACTAAGTTCTATAGTATTATGTCGAGGTGGAATAGGTGATTTAGTTAATTCCTTAATAGCGGCTAAGATTAAGCTAACACTGGAACATTCACAACAAGGTGTTAGTAATGACGTCTTGGTAAGCATTGAAGGGGTTGACGTATTAATAAGAAATGTATGGATAATGGGTTAAAATAAAGAAGCCCTCCACACAACTTAGGCAAAAACCGGGTCAATACATATGCTATCGGTTTTCACAAAGATGAATTCCGTTATTGAAGACAAGACATCATTATAACAATTCACATTTTCACATCTTTTACGTCAATAAATATTCAACTATTTATTTTAAACTTTCACGTATTTACTTTTATTTCCATCGTTTAGTTAAATCACGTAAACTAAAAATCAACAATCAACGTAAACCGTCATCAAACAAATAAAAGTTTACGTCAAGCAAGCGTTATATTATTTTTACGAAGATAATTTAAAACTTTTCATATTTTATTTTTATACGTTACGTAAAACGTTTACATTTCGCACTTTAGAACCTTTTTGCATGCATGTAAACCATTCTACCTATCTACACCTAATCAAATACCCACAATTATACTCAATACCCAAAATTCTACAAATTCTTATCTAAGAGCACCATATGGCTGGTTCTATACTTAGTTAAAACACAAAATGATACCAATTTCATCTTCTAGAAATACCATGTGTTTAATTACCAATGCAAGCAACCATCTTACACATCCTACCACCTTTCTTACACACAAGGACCAAGACTATACTCCCCCTACCAATACCTTACACCGGACCTCCCTTCCCCTCTAAAACCATGGTTTTGGTGTTGATGTTATTTTAGATATTTATAGTATATAAAGGATCCTATTCTAAGCATTTCACATACACTTATCAACTAGAAAAATCAAAACACCCTCTCTATTTCCTTACCATAGCTCACGACTCACATATAACTCTCAAAAAAATTCATAGCTTTCATTTCTACAATATTACAAGCATACAAGGTTGATATAGGGTTTAATCTAAGGTGTTCCAAGTGGTTTTTCAAGAAAGGGTTCAAGTATAAACAAGGGTTTTCAAAAAATAAAGTTAGGATTTTCAAAGGAATAATTAGAGTTTTCTTAAGGAATTTGGGTTGAAGTTAGGGTTTGATTTTGTGTTCATCTTCATTCACATACACTCAAGGTTATCATAAAACTTTATACTTTCATTTCCATTACATTCATACATACATATTTATTATCTTAGTTACATCACCATCTAGTTAGTATTTTATAAAGTTTACAACAAGAAAATAAGGTTTATGCATAATCAAGTAAATATATGTTCATGGTAAAAATATGTTAAAATTTTTAGAATGCAAGAACACATTTTAGTTGGTATATTACAAGTGTTGGTTAATTTATATAATTAATTATTGGATTAATTGTTACAAACTTATTTATAAAGTTTTATCAATAAATAATTGTTCTAGACATTTTATTAAACATATTGAAAGAGAAATAGATGAACATAAGTTAGTGGACTCAAATTATATAAAACATGTTGTATTAGTTAATTTAGAGGACTTGTAATAATTAAAACATGATAAAAATTATAAAATAAATACATTTATTTAATTATTTCGGACAGATTGTATGTTCTGGTTTGGCACGAGTTTCTAGACAGCTTATAGACTTAAAAATTCTGTTAGTACGTCTTAAGACGATTTCATACATATAAATAACTCGAAAAACAGAGTTAAAACGAAAGAGAGATGAATTTTACAAGATTTCCGATAAACATTAATATTTGACAACTTTTATAAAAGCTGTGAAAAAATGTACAGATTTTAAAATTGCATTTTGAGGGCTTTCGGGTCTGATTCGGCTTAATTATAAAACTACATAGTTGTCGGAGATGATGTTTTACTAAGATTGCGAGTTTCGAGGTCTAAACATGTGTTAAAAATGAGTAAATCAACTTGGAAACTAGATAACTTTTTATACAAAATTTCTTGCACATATTATAAAAATATGTGAGCTGTTAAAAA